>PVIU01009658.1:0-74561 GCA_004026605.1 Ondatra zibethicus
TATCAATCTTCTGGGTCATCAAGGCCAAGGTAAAGATAAACTTAGATCAGCCAATCACAACTTACTGCTATTAATGACATGTTCATGGGGCTGAATAGAAGGCTCAACACTTACAACACTGGCTGTTCATTCACGGGGCCTGACTTTTGATTACCAACACCCAAAAGACAGCTCACAACTGTCTGTACCTCCAGTCACAGGGGATCAGACAGCATCTTCTGCTTACTACTGGTTCCTGGCATGCCATTGGTATACTCACTGGCAAAACTTATAAACTTAAATTAAATTTTATTCTTTTCTAAGATAATAGACACATGAAGAAAACCCTTTTAAACAATATATAATCATAGACATATCTGTCTTTCCACCATTTGCATATCTGGTTCCCTAGGAGGACAGAAGAATGCACTAGATATCCAGGACCGGGAAATACAAGTAGTTCTGAAGAATCAGATATAGGTGCCAGGATTAAACTTTGGTATCCAAGAGGAGCAGCACTACTGAGCCAACTCTCCAGGTCATAATAATGCTGAAGATGAAGATGAGCTACTATTCCTTCTGTCTCCTATCACTTGAAGGTGAGGAAAGTCCCCTCTTGATGGTTGTCAAATAATTCAATGGATTTCTATACCTCTCCATATTGTTTCTCAGTTTCGTTGTTAACACAGTTCTATTGATGTGAGTAAGATGACAAAAGCTTTTGTTGAAACCAGTCAGAGTCCAGCCAAATTATAGTAGGAAAAGTTCCAAAATTTGAGATATGATTGTATTTTTGGAATTTTTGACACAGGGTATGTCCACAAAGCCATAGCTGCCATGGAATTCACTATGGGCACCAAGATGGCCACAGACTCAGAGACTGGCCCAACACAATCCTTCAAGTGCTAGAATTATAGCCATGCCATGCACCTCTAAGTCCAGTTGAGGTACGTGTTTTTAAATGACCTATCATTGAATCCGAGAATGAAAGGAAAAAATATGATTTAAAAGGGACCATCATTGTTCTGATGAACAGTCATATTTCTTGAAATTCTATAATATAAATGTGCAACCATTTAATATGTGCTCAATAATTGTGTTACTTTCTTTGCTTTATTAACTGTAGCCACGTAAAAATGTCTGAACAGTGTTTGTGTGTATACACCTGTGCCATGATGTGTGTGTAGCACTGAGAGGACAACTCACAGATGTCTATTATTTTCTTCCCCTATGTAAGTTTTAGTGATGAAACCTAGGGATTCATTTGACTGCAATTGGCCTCAATTGCACTTATTCAGAATTAAAAATTATTTATGTATGTAGGAATGTGCATATGCCACTGCCCAAGTTTAGAAATAAAAGAAAAAAAACTTGTAGGAGCAACATGGATCCCCCCAGAGATAGAGCACAGGTCATCAGGCTTGTCAGCAACCAATTTTAATGACTGAGGCAATTCTTTCGCATTCAATTGTGGTTTTTGAGAAAGTGTTATAAACAAATGTTTAGTCCCCAGGATGAACAAATTAAAAAGATGTATGTTTATATGAATATTTTTCTATGCAAAGAGGATTTATTATTCAAATTATACTGTGTTCCTCTATCCTTGTATGAAATTAAGTTTACAATATGTAAAGAAGACAATAGTTTACTATTATAATATTCCTAATAATCTTATTTGAGGACCAGTGAGATGGCTCCATGGGAAAGGTCTGTGGTATGCAAGGATGAAAAACTGACCTTGATAATCATATTAAGAGGACCAAAAGTAAAAACCACAAAGTTGTCTTCTGGTCACCACATATCTGCATAGGTCCTACAAACCCATAATCATATTGCACACACACAATAAATCTTTGTTACAAAATAAATCTTAGTGCAACTACAATCTGGCATCTCTGGATGCTCCTTAGAAGGCAATTCTTCAAGATAAAATGCCAAGTGGTTAACTAATGGGGACAGGGGAAGCATGGAACATCAATATATATGTATATATATATATTCTTATATATATATATATATATTTATACACACACATATAAAACATCAAGCTATGGTATGAGATACGCAGTTGGATATTGATTATCCTACTTTATCACATCTCTACCAGATAATTGAAAATACTGCTTTGAATACACACATGAAGTCATTAATATTTTTTATATTCTCTTCTACTAAGAATTTTAACATTAACATTGTTAAATTGTATTGACAAAACAGCAAATGTTGGGAGTACATCATCTACCCTTGGACCTGTAGTCAGTACATGGACACATGAGGGTCATAACTTCAAATGTATTCTTGAATCATTACTGACATCTCAGCCAAGCTGAATAACAAAAAGAAAATCTCAAGGGAATTTGGGAAATTGTGGAAATATGAAAACAAAACCAGAAACAACAACCCACCACCATTTCATGGACACCCTTACCTGAAAAGTATAATCACACACTGCCTGATGTTCAAATAAACAATGGAGCACTTAGATGATGGGGATAACATTCTACACATCACAGTAGAAAAATACCTACCAATAAATAAAAGCACAATAGAAGATGAACAAAAGCCACAGAAAAAATGCAAGGACCACAAAATAACTTCACTAAATGGATTTGTCACACATGAAGCACACTTTAGTATCTACCTCAAATGTTTCAAAGTAGAAATCACAATGAAGTGATCTACTATCAGTCTTCAGTGAACATGGTAAGTAATTTACTTCCTTCAAGGCTATGACAAAAAATAAATGAAAAAAAAATTTTAAAGGTGAAGAAAACCGTGAAGTCTAATGTCTTTACACAATCATTTTCAGGAATAGAGTTTTTCTCTCATGAGTTTATCCCTATTTCTTGACTTCAAGATGATACAAATAGGCTTTAAAATATTTACAGCACTAGAAACATGGCTGGGCAGTTAAAAAATGTTCATTCCTAGGACCAAGGTCTAATTTTTGAAAACTTTTTATAATTCTTGCTACAAGAAGATCCTAGGGTCTAACATTCTCAGAAACCAGCATGAAAAATTTACATACCCACAAAACACACTATGACATCACATAATTACAATTAAACAACTCTTTAAACAAATAATTTTTCACACATGAAAGTTTTTCTCTCATAAGCATTCATTCCTATAACACAGGCATTGAGGCACCTTCAAAATGACTATGCTATAAGCAAATCACACTAATTACATTCATAAGATTTCTCTCCAGTATGTGTCCTTTTATGCATCTGAAGATTACTGTGACATGCAAAGGCTTTACCACACTGATTACATTCATAGGGTTCCTTTCCAGTATGTGTTCTCTTATGCATTTGTAGATGACTGTGACGAGCAAAGGCTTTACCACACTGATTACATTCAGAGGGCGTCTCTCCAGTATGACTTCTTTCATGCCTTTGAAGATAACTGCTACATGCAAAGCCTTTACCACACTGATTACATTCATATGGTTTCTCTCTAGTATGTGTCCCTTTAAACTGATTACATTCATAGGGGTTCTCTCCAGTATGGCTTCTTTTATGTATCTGAAGATGACTGTAATGTGCAAAGGCTTTACCACACTGATTACATTCATAGGGTTTCTCTCCAGTATGGGTTCTTTTATGAATTTGGAGACTACTGTGACATGCAAAGGCTTTACCACACTGATTACATGCATAGGATTTGTCTCCAGTATGTGTTCTTTTATGCATCTGATGATGATAAGTTTGGTTCTTTATATAGATTCTTGCATGCATGGTCTGTGGACCCATGAAATGGTCATACAGGACATTTATGGAACATCTAAAATTGATTACCTCACTACTCACTGCTAATGTCAACTACTGTCACAGCAGGAAAGCTTTTACCCTCCTTCTTGCCCATCCTTTTTCTGTTGTGACTACACTGGCTTTACAGTTGGTCAACGAACTAAAGTCTTACACAGGTCTTACTTCACTTGTAAATTCACATTAAAATCTAGAGAAGTTGGAGGATACTCATTCACTGATCTATTTCTCCTTCCCACAGACCAGTCAAGGTCCAGCCTGGTAGGAGTTGCAGGACTGTCTTTCCAGCACTGGATAGCAGAGGCAGGATTAGGTGTTCACAGCAATTCTCAATTACATAGTATGAGTCAAGCCTGAGCTACAGGAGATATTAATCTAAACCAGCTGTTCTCAATCTTCCTAGTGCTGTGACTCTTTAATACAGTTACTCATGATGTAGTGACCCCTACTTGTAAAATTATTTTCACTGCTACATCATAGCTATATTTTTGCTACTGTTATAAATTATAATATAAATATCTGTACTTTCTGATGGTCTTAGGCCAGTCCTGTGATAAGTTCATTTGATCCCCCAAAAGGAGTCATGACCCACCAGGTTGAGAATCACTGCTCTAAACTGATATAAATAACTAGATGAATAAATAAACAGCACTTAAAAAATGGAATGAAATTCAAAAACTGGGAAACATTGGAAAACAGAAACAAAGAGATTATAGCAGTCATGCCTTTGAAAAAAATGAAATCTAAAAAATGATAACCAATAATTGACTTCTTAAAATGATAAAAATAATTGAACACTTAGTTATACTGACTTTGAAACAGAGTAAGCACTTCCCTGGTAGGAAGAATGCCATTAGTAAGAGAATGCATGACTTTGTCCCATGTAAAATGTTAGTTGCTGAGTGCTGTAAGCTGACACATGCAGTTACAGCCAATGGCCTGTGATGTGACTCAAACATCTGAGCTGGCTTAACTGTGTCAACCAGGACTGAACATGTCTGCATGGGAGAGTTCAGTAACTGGAAACTAAATACTTAGTATTTCAAGCTCTCCTCCCTAAACTATACACCCACTGGTGTCTGTCTTCATTCACATGGAAATAATTAATGTATGATGGAAAAATCACACAGAAAGTCACTCACTGTGCCCCATCAGGTCCTTCTTTGTTATGGAAACCCCTGAATCTCATGGCCTTAAACTTCAGTCTAAGATCTAGCTATTGTCCAGTGTGTTTACCCCTCCAGTGTACATAGTACACCGTTCCTACTTTTCTGGTCTGAAGGGAGAAGCCATGCTCCACATGCAAATCCTTTTACTGTTACTGCAATGGACAGTCCACTATATGACTCAAACTAGTAATTTTAGAACTCTGTGGTGCAGAATATTTGTAGTCCAAAAATTTATGGTGGTTAGCCAGGAGGATAGCAATGGCAATGCCCTGTGGGGCCGCAGACAGGATTCAAGTCCACCTCAATCAGTATAGGGGACACTGACTCTAAACTGCTTTTCTAAAAGCTGAAAAATGCAGCTGTTCTAGAATTATTATACTCTCCTGGCACACAAGGTTGTGACCCTTGAGCAGCAGGTTTGAGGTCTTTGATGGGGAAGTGGGTCTTTTGACTGGTTGTAAATCATAGTTGTCTCATTTGTTATAGGAATGTACCTTAATGGCTGATTAATCCTGATAAACATTTTCATCTCATGATACTAATCTCTAACAGGCATGGTTAGCATACTATTTATCTTTGGGTATTTGGGATGCAGTCTTGCCTTACTTAAATTCTACTTTGTGTGGCTTAATGTCTCCTAAGAACTGGTAAATCCTTATACCATTAATTCTATTATCAATTATACTTTTCTAAATCACAGTTTAGCAGTGGAGTAATACTCTACACAGGAGAAACCATTTACAAGCTCCACAAAAATAACTACAGAGGGATCCTAAACCTAAATGGTAAAAGTGCAGAACTTCTGAAGATACTGGAGACCAGTAGTCTCCAAGTATGACAAATTTGGTGATATCTCTCCACATGTGACGATATAAGCACTACAGGCACCACCATTTGCGGCTCCCAATGCTCTGCTCTGTACAAACGCAGCCCAGGTAGTTAAGTCATTCAGAGGCTGCCAGCAGGGAGTTGCAAGGATCACTTAGAACTACTTAGGACGAGGCAGAAACACACTAAACTCTGTATCCACTGGCTCCCACCCAGCCAGGGGAGGACCTACCACACCAGCCATGAGCCTCAGAACGCCGCTCCACCTAGTTTGGCGACAGCGGCCCCTCACTCGCCAAGCCCAGCCACTCCTCCACACGTGGTGACAGCAGCTTCTTACTCACCTTGGCCCACCGCACCTCCCGTCTGTGGAGAGCAACCCCTCACTCACCATGGTGCAGCTGCCGAGCTGACACGCTATTTCCCCACATGGGAGCCAAAGGCGCGGTGCATGCTAGAGACTGTGATTTTTCTTCAGCAAAGAGATAAACAGGAAGCCTCCCATTTTGTCTAATGGAGGCTCTGATTGGCTAGTTAGGTCTGAGTGACAGAACCAGGTGAGCAGAAAGAGACACAGAACAGTATTCCCAGCACTGGCTGCTAATCTAAACACAGACCTATCCCAGATTGACTGGAGATTTATGCCAAATTAAACAGCAAGTCTCTTGCTAATGTAAATCAATGGGTTTGGTTTTAAAAGGAAGTATACAAATTCAGAAAGAGGTTAATCAGACAATATTGTACATGAGGAACATTGGGTAACTCAAGAACATCATAAACAATGTCCACAGTTGTGTTGGGATGGATAACCACAGTTTTCGCCATTCTGTGAAAAGTCCTGGGTTCTGAGGATCTGAAACAACCCTTTTCCAAAGGCTCTGGCCCCACATCTTTACCAGCTCTCCCCAGCGTATTCCCGAGATTAGAGACAGAGCTGTTACTGCTCTATACATCAGGGCCTTAGAGAAACCTCCCAAAGCCTAGGCGGGTTGCCAAACTCAGAGAGGCCTAGTTTCAAGTGTCTTCTAGAAGTTCTCCACTAAGCATTTGACATTTAGGTGTAAGGTCCATTTGGAGTTAATTTGTGGAAGTTGTAAATGGCATCTCATGTACTGTGTAGTACTCCACTACTCAGTCACAATGTAGAAGAGTAGAATTGGTGATGTAAAAGATTGACCAATGCTTAGGAGATAGTAAGTCACACAAAGTAGAATTTAGTTGAGGGAGAGCTGCCTCTGAAATACTTCAAAGACAAGTAGTATGTTATTCAGGGCTGTTAGAGATTTGGATGCTAAAATGTAAATGTTTATTTACCTCTGTAGTGAAAACAACAAATGAGATGCTCATCATAGAGAGGATAGAGAGACCCCCGTGTAAAGAACTCTCTAGAGTAAGCTGGAGCCTCATAGTTTTAAGAGGGATTTCTTAGTTGTGTTGTGCTGGATGCTGTAAACATCAATTCCATGATGTTTTGTTAGGTATTTGTTGTTTCTTGGTGTCAACTACATACTCACATTAAAATCCAAAAGCATGGTTACAGTAGTGATACCATTTATCATCTGAAGAATGTCTTGTGTTTTATCTAAGGTTTAGTTGAACAGTTTGTACCTAGGAAATTATTAATTTATACATTATCTTATACAGTTTCTATTCCGTTTTCTTTTATTTGTTATTGCTCAGCATTATCTTAAGACAAACAATTGGCACTTTCCTATGATCACCCATGGCTGTTTACAAAGGATGACCACCACCAGGTTTGCTGACTGTTGATATTCCATCATGAAAGAAAGTATCTCCTTGATCTGAGTACACAGCCTCTTTTCCAGACAACTGTATGCAATTCATCCCTAATGATATGTGACCTTGTGGTTTTAGGGATAAGCTAGAGTACATAGCCTGGGAAAGACTTGGGAGGATGTAGATTCTGTGTATGCACCTATGAGAAATCCGTCTTTAAAAGTGGGAATTTACCTTGAGTGCTATCAGGCTTACTTCCTATGTTCACTGAGAAATGTACTGTAATGGAGAGTATATGGGCAGTGGAAGAGTAGAGAGGTCAGCTCCACATATTTGGCTATGGGAGAGCCATTGTACATAGTGGGTAGAGATATTTCTGTGTGGCTGCTTTTGGTAGCTTCTATTGCTATGAAGGGACACTATGACCACAGCAACACTTTTTTTTTGTTTGTTTGTTTTTTCGAGACAAAGTTTCTTTGTAGCTTTGGTGCCTGCCTGGAACTAGCTCTTGTACAACAGGCTGGCCTCAAACTCACAGAGACTCACGTGCCTCTGCCTCCTAAATGCTGGGATTAAAGGCGTGCGCCACCACTACCCAGCTGACTACAGCAACGCTTATAAAGAAAAACATTTGATTGGGGCTGGCTTACAGCTTCAAAGGGTTTAGTCCATTATCATCATGGCAGGAAGCATGGTGGATGTAGGCAGAAATGGTACTGGAGAAAGAGCTGAGAGTTCTACATCTAGACCAGCAGGCAGCAGAAAGTGATTATGACATACTTCCTCCAACAAGGCCACACCTCCTATTAATCTAAAAAGGTAAATCAGGTTCATGGTCATGTGCTCTAAAGACTGGTAATTTATACTAGAGCATGCTAAGTATTAGTCACACATTCTATCTCAGGCCGAACATCTTAAATATGTAAAATAACGGTTTTTTTATGCAGGGCCACACCATTTTATCCAGTTATATTTTGATAAAACTAGTGTAACTACTGTAATTTGGTTTCATGATAAGTTCGGTTCTTTATCCAGATTCTTGATTCCTTACTCTATGGGTGCAAGAAATGGCCAGTCAGAACATTTAGCAATCATCTAAAATTTATTACTTCACTACTTATTTCTATTGTGAGCTACGGTCTAAGGGGGAAAGCTTTTATTCTCCTTCTTGCCCATCGCTCTCTGAGCTAGGACTACACCTGCTTCACAGTTTGTCAGTGAACTCAATTCTTACACAAGTCCTTCTTCATTTGCAAGTTCACAATAAAATACAGATTAGTTGGAGGACACTCATTTACTCATCTATTTTCCTTCTCACTGGCCAATTAAGGCCAGCCTTGAAGCAGTTGCAGGACTTTCTTTCCAACACTGGGCAGCAGAAGCAGGATTAGGTGTTCTAATAGCAAATGGACCCTGGGTTTACCTTGGCCTGAAGTTCAGTTTGGTTCTGCCAACAGTTTATTTGTGATTTGATTCCAGGAACTTGGTTTCCTCAAAGATGCAAACTGCCTAGCATAAAGTGGCTTCTTGATTTCATTGTTCTTAATGCTTCACAGGGAAAGCACTGGCAGTGACAGAGAAGAGTCTAAATCCCTCCACTCCTGTGAGGATAGACTATATGCTAAGGAGAGCAAATGGTGGACAGGAGAGTGAAATGAGCAGGCAACAGGGCCCAGTGGTCTAGAAAAGAGGTGGAAAGAGTGAGAAAAGAAATGCTGATCAGTATACGAAGAATAAAGTTTCTTTCTCTGTCTAAGATGATTGGTGAGTGACATCAAATTTGATGGAATTTTTTTAAATAAACTGACTTAAACATGAGCTGAAGAATGAAGAAGATATGCCTTAGCGGATGTGCAACCTGTCCTAGGTGGTGATGCTACACCACTGTGCTGCAGATGGAGGCTCAGAGTCAGATGGAAAGCAATGCAACTTCACAAGTGCAGTGCTATGAGGTGAGGTCCCACAGGGCTCAGCTGTCTGAGGACACGGTGCTTTATTAAGACTATTGGATAGGAACTTGTCAGTGTGAGCATGGAGAACATGCTTCCTCTCTACTTCCCATACTCTCTATCCTGACACATCAGAATTAGTAAGACGGTTGGAATGTGTGTGTTGTCAAGGAAAAGAGGACCATCTCCAGTGGGAATGTGTCTGGGGTGAAGCTTGACTTTGAGTTTACAGCTAAATTTCTGGCTTTAGGGGGAAGTAAGGGTAGTAGGTTATTTACTTATTTCAAGTTTCAATGTCCGGAACTTTAAGAGCACTAGCCCTTTATAGCCCACATGGATATTGAAGAACTTAATGTGCTAAGTCAAGAATTGAATGTGACACCCAGGTCTGACTTATATAAATTTGGTCATGTTCTGGCCCCCTATGATCCAGCCTACAGCTGTGTACACAGCAGCACTGAAACAAGCTGCATAAGCCCTTCAGGGACTCTGCTTCTGGGTTAAGCAAAGGAACTTCTCACACCATTTACAACTTGCTGAGTTGTTTCTTCAAATATAACACACCCACAACTGGACAAAGAGAACAAGACAGGTGCTCTGCTTGCTTATGTAATCCCAATGAGTGTTACTGTCACTGTCATGAATGAACACCACTTTTACAATTGCCATTGTGATGGGAAAAGTCCCATTTGGATATAAAGTAGCTTTATGACCCTTTTTAAAATAAAAATTGTACCAATAGATTATTTTATAGTAAAACCTTTCTTATACAGATTAGACAGTGGAATAAAGTGACAATGGTGTGTTTAATTTATAAGCAAACTGTGGAAGCACAAATGATTTGGTCCTGTTATTATCATAAACACTAAAGATGTCTCTCAGATATACAATTGTTGTCAAATTTCATTTGGGTCCTTTATATTCCTTCTTCAAACTGGACATCAAAATTGTAAAGATGAAATTGAACAGAATAAACAATTAGAAGATAATTTTGCCACAACCCCTAGATGGAAGGCACAAACTATCCACTCATCAATATTCAAGGTCAACTTTTCGCTGTGATGTTGGTGACTGCAGATGCACAGTTGAGAGGGAAGAACATGGAAGTCCTCTGTGACAGCCCTCCAAAGGGAACAGCTTAGAAATGAAGCCACTGAAGAGAACTCTTAAAAAGTGTGATGAGGCTTTTGAAGTGTAGCTCTCCACAACTGATGGTTTCTGGTGGGGGTGCAGGAGGGAAGGACTAAGTTCTATTTAAGGGGCAGGCTACTGAGAATTTGACCATGCTTCAGTAAGTATATAGACTAACACAAATTGAACCCTTTTTTTGTTTACCTTTTTGTTTGGGAGGGGTCACAACGGTGGGGAGGCAGACATGGAAGAACTGGGAAGTAAGTATGATTCAGGTGCATGATGTAAAATTCCCAGAGAATCAAGATAAGTATTGTGTTGAAAAATTGCTTAAATATACAAATAATTATTTTTAGCTATAAATTTATTTCAGAAATAGTTTTTTTGTATGTACTAACATCAAGAAAAAAATCTAAACGTAGAAATTATGTAGATCAGCCATACAAAGCTGTGTATTAAATTGTGTTTCATATTACTCAAGCCACCAAAATTTGGTTGTGTATGTTTTTTTATTTTATTTTTTGCCAGTCTGAGGGATCATCTCCAGGGCCTTGCACAAAAGAGGCAAATTACTAAGCTACTTCCATGATTGAAGATACACTCCCTTATATGACCTAAAATATGTGCTAGGTATAAAATGAATATAGCAGATTCTCTATCTACAGCAAAAAGAGTAAAATGTACAGTAATTTAACACTATTGAAATGAAATTTAATGTAATGACATTATGAAATATTTGTCCTTTTTTCTCAAGACAGGACTACTCTGTGTTAGCCTGGATGTCCTGGTACTCCCCTTGTAGACCAGCCTGACCCTGAACTCAGAGAGCCACCTTCCTCTGACTCCCAAGTACTGGGATTAAAGGCTTGAACCACCATGCCTGGCCAATTCTCTCATTTTCTTAAAGTAAGCAAAAACAATTGACAAGGCAGAGAACATTTCAGAAAGTCCATATTGAATTCAGAAATGGTTAAATGTAGACAAATGACAGAGCATAAAAGCAGGGATGCTTCTGAGTAACTTGCTAAGATGAGGCATGCTTAAAGAGAGAATGTAGCACAAAGAATAGAAACCCAGAGACAGATAGTGAGATCCAACCCAAAACCAGAAAAACACATCAGTCAAGCCATTAGAGAAGTCTTACCTCTACCAAGGCTGGGAGACCACAGACTAAGCAGACCAAGCAGCACGAGCCCCTCTCTCCTTCCATTTTATATTTCCCCTAGTGCTGGGATTAAAGGCGTGAGCCACCACCTCCTGGATTTGTTTCAGCATATAGCCCAGGGTGGCCTTGAACTCAGAGAGATTCATCTGCCTCTGTCTCCCAAATCCTGGGATTAAAGGTGTGTGCCACTACTGCCTGACATCTAGTGCCTTAGCTTTGCCCTTCTGATCTCTAGGCAAGTTTTATTTATTAAAGCATAAATAAAATATCACTGTATTTTCATCTTTTGGTTTAAAGTAAAAAAAGAGGCTATAACTAATATAAGAAAAACTGTATACAGTAAGTACAATAACTATATACAATATATACAGGCAATAAGTAAGTAAAAAATGTCTAGCCCATTTGCATCTGACCAATTCAGAGAAATTGATCCATATCTATCCTTTCTTGGTGAGTCCAAAATCTCTTACCTAATTTACTTTCTATCATAACTTGCTTTCTTTGTCTGGTAAACAAGGAAAACTGTAACTATAACTATCTAGTCTTAAGTTCCCTCAGAGACCCAAGAAGGAAATAATATTAACTGAGTAAGCAAGAAATGAGAGCAAGAGACTTCCAAAAAATGTGAGAAATGACAGAAACAGCTGGCTGCCTGGATGGTCATCCAAAGTTCCTGTGCAATATTGGGCATCTATCTTCGGCCTACAGGCCTAGGATATCCAACAGACTTTTCTGTGAAGCAGGATTTTCTGAAGGGCTATCATTCCTTGTTTTGAGATGTTTGGCAGTCACTTTCTTTTGTGTCCTGCTTGTCCAATTAGGACAGCATATTATTAGTAGTTGAGAAGAGTTCATTTTCTTTGTGGTTTATTTTTGCCCCAAAGAAAGTAAATTCCTTGTGGCATTTCTTTGATGCCCATTGTCTTCTCTGAAGTAGAATGGTGCTGTCAGGAGCAGACATTTCTTATTGTAAAAAAAATAAAAAACTAAAAAACCCCAAAACCTAGGTTATTAAAACATCTTAAATTCCATATTAGGTAGATCTCTGAAGTATTTGAAGATGACCTGTCTGTCTAAAATATTTGTTTGTCCTTGAAAACATACCTAATGTGACTACAAGCTTGATTATACTAGGTGATTAACGACTAACCTTTATTTCCTTATTATCCTTAACAGTTGGTAATAATAATTTTCAAGGACTAGAAATTTGCATTACATTGTTAAATGAGTTATATAAGTACAATACCCTGAACAAGAGTAGAAATGGATGTACAGAATGTTCTAACAAAATTAACCTCACTATCCAAAATTTGTATACAAAATACAAAAGTCCAATCCAATGCAAAACATTTAAAACTAGTAGTTGCTTTTTATTTTTTATTTTTTTTTTTTTGTTTTTTCGAGACAGGGTTTCTCTGTAGCTTTGGAGCCTATCCTGGAACTAGCTCTTGTAGACCAGGCTGGCCTCGAACTCTCAGAGATCTGCCTGCCTCTGCCTACCGGTTGCTGAGAGTAAAGGCGTGCACTACCACCGCCCGGCAGTAGTTGCTTTTTAAAAGTAGATTTAATAACCTACCTTTTTATCTTATATCTATATTCTCTTTTTTCTTTTCAAAACAAGAACCTTGAATCTAATTTCCTTTATTTAGCTTTTTTTCCTGACCATTACCAGTAATAACTTATAACTAACCCCCTAAACAATGACAAATATTCATACTTCATTGAACAAGCAAACACCACCCACCCAACCTCTTGGAAATGTGGGCATCATATTCTTAAATTTACTTCCTGCTGTCTGGGACAATGCTATCTTTAGGGGGTCCTGAAAAAAAAAGTTGGGTTAATTGTCAAGTCCTGGGAGAGGTAGCTGTATCATTTTTTGTTCAGTCTATGCACAATGGGAAAGTACAGGGCTTGTCTCAAGCCTCGACTAGAGCAGTCTGTTAGGCTGGATTATATCAGCCACCTGGAAATTATTCTCAGCAGTTTGTGGTCCAAAGCCCATCTTTAGGTGGTGTTTTTCAGCTAAGTGGTGTTATCATAGTCCCGGATGTATCATCATTGTAGGGCTCCATTCTCCATATGGAGTGACTTCAAAAGTCACAGTTAGGCATTCTCATGGCTCACTGCAGAAAACTGATACTCAAACCTGAAATCATGTACATGAAGATAGAGAAAACCTTTATCTAGAATTAATTAATACTCTATATAACCATTAATATCATGACAAAATTTAAATACATATTCATCTTATAAATCTTATACTTTAAGAAAAGCTGTCAAAGGTCAACATAAAACCAAAGGGTTATGAGACAGCCAGGCTACATAGAGAGATGCTGTCTCCAAAAATACAACAGTTTTATGTATAGTGCTTTTATTATAATAAAAAATAACAAAAATGAGATTAGTAGCAATAAAATAGTCCTTAAATTTTTGTTTTTCTTCTGTCCCATATCACGGCTCTTCAGACATGAGACAGAGGTTTAGAATTTCACTTTAATATGCATGCTTGGGTTTAGAGAAAGAGAGAGACACACTCCAACTCCAAAGCCAGATTTAATTTTTAATTGGACTGGAACTACAAAAAGACCATTTGCATTATATGTCTGTAGAGAAGAGCAGAAACAAACATTTAAGAAGATTTATGCAATTTTACCCTGTTGGAAATGTGATATACCGGTAGACCAATTTACTCTTTTTCTTGAGACATTTCTTTTTCTGGATGATTTGTTTTTTTTCTTCAGATGTCTCATTTGTTCAGATTCCTTAGCTGGATACCTTTATTCTCCTGAAAAGACAGAAACAAAATCCTTCCCCCATCTTAATTTTGGAAGATTGTCTTTTGGCTAGTTATATCTGATCAAATGAAAAGCATTTGTTAGTTTTATAGGTTAGTTCCAATTAAAAGGCCATGATGTTTGATGAACTATCATTTCTTCTGATTAACAGGTGTCTTTATCAAGTATCCATAGCTTTTTTTCTCCTGTGGAAACAAAAGCAAAACCCATTCCCCAATGTAACACATGTATTGGTTTCCATTCTGAAGTCTATACATCTTTAAAGTATATCGGCTGATTTTATTCCATAGTTTTCTCTACTATCCAGTGTCTCTCCACAGCTGTTGTTCCTTTCTCATTAGCATTTTGAAAATTCAAAGTTAATAAATCATTAAACAATCTATTTCTGGCGTATTTTTCATCCCTTTCTATTTATTTAACTTATCCTTTAGAGTTCAATTTAATCTTTCTATAACTGTCTGTCCTATAGGATTGTTTAGTATACCTGTAATATGTTTTATAATATAATAAGTAAAAAAAACTGTTCCATTTTCTTCGAGGTATATGCTGGAGCATTGCCTGTTTTATTTGTGCAGGTATACCCATGATGGCTGTAACCTCTAGCAAATGTGTGATTACTGATTCAGTCTTTTCCAAACCCAAAGCAGTTGCCCATTGAAAACCTGAATAGATATCAATGGTGTGGTGTACATATTTTTCCAAATTCTACAAAATAAAACACATCCATCTGCCATATTCCATTGTTTTGAGTACCCTTGGGTTGCTTCCTATAGGTAGTGATGTTTGGTTGTAGAAGGAATAAGTAGGACATTTCCTTAGAATCTCGTTGGCTTTTTGCCATGTAATGGGAAAGTCTTTTTTTAAATGTTGGCTATTGACATGATGGTATTTTTAATGAAATTCTGAGGCTTTCAGCACATTTCCAATCATTAATTGATCAATTTCTGCATTACCTTGTGCTAGAAGACCTGGGAGACCCATATGGGATCGGATATGTGTTATGGATATGGGATGATGCCTATTTCTGATTGTGTCTTATAATAAATAATGAATAATAATGAGTAAATAAGAAAGTAATGAAGCAAATTATATAATAATAAATGATAATATATTATAATATATGTCATCTGGTATAAGTTTAATGGTTTCAATAGGCAAAACAACTCTTTCTGCACATTATGAATCAGTAACTATGTCAAGTGGTTCTTTAAAATCCCTGAGTATCATGAAAATTGCATATAAGCCTGACTTTTGGACAGATTCATAAGAGCTTTGTTTCTTTTCAGCAGTGAGATTAGAGTTTTACTAACACCTCTTAGGAAGGTAAATGAAAAACTAAATGTGGCTATATTCAGAAGACAAAAGGTTTAAAAGAAAAGAGGAAATGTGACTAAAAGAAAATATATTTTGTGATTTTTTTTATGTGTCTACTTGATAGGATGATTAAAATATTGAAATGAATTTTTATCAGAAAGCCCACTATTTCTCTTGGGAGTCATTAAAATGGAAAGGAATCCATCATGAGAAAAATACCGAAATATTTGGAATTCTGCTATTGACAATTGACAGCTGTAAAGCTGACAAGAGCAAAAATCAAATTAAATAGCTGAGAAAATGTCCTGTGGCCAATTTCACATGGCTCTTCCATATCTGTGTTTGCTTGCTTAAAGGTGCTGGTGTGTATCTGAAATGGATGGGAGATGGGGAATAAGTCAGTGAATGGGTCATGCTGAAAGTTCAATTTTAAACATACAGAAACACTGCTGCTCTGTTTATGTTTATATTTAGAAAAGACACTATAATGTGAGATATAAAAAAATAAAACTTAGAAAAAGAATCTCTTCCACTTGCCTTCTGTAAAGAGCAGATACTGGGGATGGGTGGGTGGCTCAGTTGGTAAAGTCCCTGCTATGAAAGCATGAGCTTCTGTGTTTGGATCCCCATAAGAAGCCAGACACATTGGCATGTGCCTGTAATCCCAGCTCTGGGAATGCAGACCAAGGATCCCTGGGACTTGCTGATCAGTCAGTGATTTCTAGGTTCACTAAGAGATTGTGTCTTGCAGTAATGTGGAGAGGGATCAGATGGGCTCCATGTGTCAGCTTCTGCCCCTGCACATATATGTCCATCAAGGGAGCATGCACATGCGTATCACAGGATCATCCCTCCCACACACACAAAAAGAAATTCTTAGATAAAGGTATGTTTTAAATATTTTTATTAGCAGCTCTTATAATTTCTAATAGTCAAGAACTCTGCTTACTCAACCTCCCAACTTCTCCTTCATTTGTTACATTTTGACTGTTATGTAATCAATTTCAGTTCTTTACAGAGACACCAGGGTAACTACCAACTGTACCTTGAAAGTTTAATGCATCAACATCCCAGGGCGTCTTTAACTTGTGGCTTTTTAAAATGAGATTAGCTTCCTGAGTGTTCTCTGGGACTCTATTCAAATTCTACCTCCAAAATTCTGTCACCTTCCATTTCTGTTTTATAACTAAAACTAAGTTCTTTGTTTTTAATTTCAAAATCCCACAGCTAAGGCTGTTTACATTATTCGGTACCAGTGGCTGTTTTTTACCAGCAGGCCAAGTGGTATGCTATTAATATCTTTACTACCCTTAAATTCTGGTATTTTGACATTAATGCTTTGTGGCAAAGCCTGGTTTTTCTAATCTTAAAAAAAAAATAGTGTTTCCCCATCTTTATTGTCTGGCAATTGTTCACTTTGTTCTCATTTAGATTCTATGTTTCTTGGATATACTTTTGTTTCCACTGGAATTTGGGAATGCTTCAGAGTTCTCCTTGAGGAAGATGAAATGGTACCATATGTATTGCTAATATCATCCAAGTTTTTACAAAGTATGACCTTTCCTTTTTACTCCACTATTTTCTGATGTTGAAATCTATCCTTCTTGAAGTGCTTCTAGTTCAAATTTGAAAAGGCTAACATGCAGTCCTCCTGAAAAACTAAGAATTTTAGACTGATCTCAGGCTGCATCCATCTCTTGCTGCATCCAAAATCCCTTTTCTTTCATTTTTTCACCCACTCTTCCCTATTGAATGCCAATACAGCTTTCCCCATGGAGGATATTAGGGCTATAAAATATATGAATCTTTGATGAAATGTATAAACATCTTATATAACAAATGTTTAGTTCATAAACAAATTTGATTTTGGTGTCCTAAATCTACTTTCTTTCTTTTAGGACTTTAAAAAAAAAAAAAAAGATGCCATACTGATTCTTAATTTTATAGTGGTATTGTTTTTCTCCATAAATGTTTTAGAATCTTGTTTTGATATGTTCAATACTTTAATAATTCACATTTTCTGCTTTTCTTTTAAAAATTTTCCTACATCATTGTTAATATGTCTTTTAAATAAGAAAGCCTATTCTTTTTCAGATGAGATCTATCTTCCCATTATTTCTTCAAAACCTCGCTATTATTATTTTTATTACTGCATTTTTGAGAATTTCATACACATATACAATTACATATGAACACATCTACTCTCTATTTCATCCCCTCCAACTTTTTTTACCCCCTCAAACCTGCTTCCTTTTAATTTCATATATTTTCCATAATTCCTTTTTTCTTTTTTGAAAATTAGCTAGTTAGATATTGAGTTCCTTGAATCGATAGTTTGATTATAAGTCCTTAGAGATAACCATGGATATTCCCCCCATGATATAATTTTTTGTTTAGTCAATCATAACAGTTTCTAACTCTATGCTTTTTTCCAATCAGAGTTTCCATGTTTGATTTTTAACGGTAGATTTTTTTTAACTTTTTGTACTTATTGAAACTAACCAGAGGTGCTATTTTTAAAAGTCCTTTAAGATCCATGATGATCTGCCTCTTCTTGGGTCTCATCATGTGTACTTGAGGCTTTCTTCAGAGTGGTGATTTTTGGTTGTTACTCTGTGGTTTGCATTGACAGAAAAGATTAGATAAGAATGGAGACATGCCAAGTTTTCCAAAGTTCATGTGTGGAAAGAAGTACACAGACTATTTGACTTTGGGAAGAATCATCCTCGTGCCATCTGGCTATGAACCCCTGGCCTCATCAAGGCTTTAGGGTGAAGCTTTAATATTTTGCAGTGCTCATCCCTTCCCCATTGTCCCCTCTGAGTCCTGTTGGGCAAAAGACTGAAATCAGTCTCTGTCTCTCTTGGTGCCACTTCAGTGTCTTAGGTCTGTGTGGAGCAGCTCTATGTTCTCACCTGCTTTCCATCTTCCACAGAACTCTTCTCTCTTGTTTCCTTTGTCATTATAGGCTCATCACTTATAATACATTTGTTGTCACTTTAACAGCACCCAGAAGGGATTAAGGAAAAGCATGTGCTAAGTCAAACTATTTGAGGTAGAAAACCATAGGTTTGGGGGGGAACTTATTTAGATATATGTATATTTACACATGGGTTTAATCTTGTATTGCCCTGCATTTCTGTTTAAACAGGTTTCTTCTAATGAGTTTTGAGAGCAAATAGAATGAATTCTTCCCATACTTTCAATTTTTCTCACTTTTTTATATATTAGCTTTTTGTGGTATGTGTATGTATATATGTTATATGTACATATACATGCAGGAACATTCTTCCATATATGAGTGTATGTTTGGAGGCTAGAGGTCAATGTGGTATGTCTTCCTTAATCTCTTTTCTCTTTATTTTGTGGAGGTGGGTTTTCTTACTGAACCTGATAACCATTGGTTCTTCTAGATTGGTTGACCACTCCAGGGATACATCTGTTTGTGCCATGTTCACACACCTCCCAGCACTGGTCATAGATGCATGTCCTCATAACTGACTTTCCTTGAGTGTTAGGAATCTGATCTCAGGCCTTCACACATGTGCAGTAAATGCCATACTGACTGAGCCATCTCTCCAGCTCCAACTGGAGCTTTTATTTACAGAATTTAGGAGAAAATAAAGGAAGTGTTAGAAAAGATCAGATCCTGAGAACATAGTGTACTCCTGTAACTTGAAGAGTTTCCTCCAGAAGCAAGGCCTTCTGGAACTCTGAAAGGAAGTATGAGCAAGAGAGATGGGTTTCTGGATAGAGGCAATGTTCAAGACCCAAAAGAGTTATTGTTCATGTCAGGGAGTTGACACCGTGACAACTTTTAGTCTTGCCCTTGTCCATGTTAATGACACATCTGGAAGGGGACAGTGGAGTCTTGGTGGAAGGAGTTCATCAAACTGTCTTCCTTATAGTCACATATGTCTACACATTCATTAAGGTAGGAAATGAACAAGTGAGCACACATCTAGACACTCACTTTCTCCTCTCCCCTTAGCACCTTTCTCATGAAGGGAGAGCTGAATACCCAGACATGTGTGGCTGGACAGAGGCCCAGAATACTGGAAAGTGTATTATGTGGGATTCCCTTGGGGAAACTCAGGACTGCCAACAACTCTGTCTCTGGGTTTTCACACACCATCAATCCAGTGCCTGGCAGTCTCTGCTCCCCTCTTCACCTCACCTCATGCAGAGAGCAGACAGGAGAAACTGTGAGTCTCAAGTTGAAGCAGCCAAGCTGTGTTGAGAAGGGAAGGACAGGGGAGAGAAAGGGCAGGGAGATCCTGAAAAGCTGCACCTTCCAGAAGCCCTGACAACTTCATTTTGTGTGCAGGAATTTTCTTAAACAGCCTTTCATGGACATTTGGATATAGGAGGTGCAAGGGAGAAATTAGAGTATTAGGGGCTGGCAGAGCAGCATGCTGGCTGGCCTTCAAGAACCATCTCACAGAAGGAAATAAAAGTTCAGGTGTCTTGAAAAGGAGGCTATTCTTGGAAATAATCAAGGATGCGTGGTTTTTGTTTGTTTGTTTGTTTGTTTTTAAATTCAGGGTCTTGTGTAGTGCAAGGTTGGCCTCAAAGCCAATATTTAGCAGAGAATTCTCTTGCTTCTACCTCCTTAAGAGTTTAGATTAGAGTCATATGCTAACACACCCAGTTTTATGAGGTGCTGGGGAATCAAACTCAGGGCTTCCTTCATGGTAGGCCAGGCCTTTATCATCTGAGCCACATCCCCAATCTCCTGAAGATACACTTTGCTAGTGATAGAAGCAGCAGAGGCCTCATTAAATTCCTGGGGGGCTGATTTACATGCCTCACAGAGCAGGAAACTGAGATACATGGGGACTCATCCAACTGTGAAAAGTATGCATATATTATTTGGAACAATACTATACAACTTAAGTTTCCTGTATTAGAATAAAATGTCCATGTATTCCTACCTTCTGTAGTCAGTGTAATATTCTCTAAGCATTTGGTAAGTAATATTTTGATATTTGGTATCTTCTCAGATCTTATGCTGTCTATGATTCAATGTGTTTCTACTGCTGCTTCTCCACAAAAACACGCACTTTGTAGGTGGATTTTTTTTTAGGACTGTCAGCTCCCCACACTGAGGCTTATTATTAATTATAAATGCTTGGCCAATAGCTTAGGCTTATTACTAATTAGCTCTTACATCTTAAATTAACCCACATTTCTTACATGCGCTCTACCATGGGGCAGTACCTTTTTTCAGCATGGCATGTTCATCTTCTGCTTCCTCTGTGCCTTTGGGCATCTTCTCATGACCCTGACCTCCTTCTTCTTCCCACTGTCCTCTCAGTTTGGATCTCTTGCCTTACCTTTTCCTGTCTAGCTATCAGCCAGTCAGCTCTTTACTAACAATGAGAACAACACAACTTCATAGTGTGCAAAAGGATTATTCCACAGCAGCACTTGGCTTGTGTCTTATTAACTACTGATTTAGCAATGGCAGGAAGGAAGCCAGACTGACTCAGAGATCCCCAGGACAGCTCAGCCATTGCTACTGCTTGCTTCAACTTTGACTTCAACACAAGCACCATTATCCTCTTGCATAAAGAGGCTCCAAATCCACTGGGTTGGATTTTATGAATCTCATCTGAGTTCAGAACCTGAATTCCAACTGACCAGTGTAGAATTAAGAGTCACTGTGTAAAAATATAGTTAGAAAGCATGGGAGGGATGCTGGGTGTGTCTTCTGATAACAAAAGTGAACACTTTAATATTCTTTCATTGCCTTCAGCCAAACAAAAAGGCGTTATCAAAAATATCAAGGGTTTTTAGTAATGATGAGGGGTACACAAGAGTGTTCACTTGATCGTGAAAGAATTTTCTCACATAAATGAGTGCCTTAAGTTACATTTTCGTTGTTTTTGTGCACATGTGTATGCACTTGTGCATATTGTACTTTCATGTGGCTTGTGTATTTGTATGTGTGTAGTTATGTATTCTTCTAATCTCAGGTGCCAATCCTCTAGAGATACTCTCTCCCATTTTTTAAAGTAGGGTCTCTCATTGGTCTGAGGCTTGCTGATTCTGCTATATGAGCTCCAGGTATATTCTAGTCTACACTTCCCAAGCTCTGGGATGACAAGTGTGTGATTACATGACATGTTTATTGTTTTATTTTTGTGGTACTTTTGTTTCTTTAGACTTTAGTGATCAGATTCAGGTTCTCACGTGACAAGGATCTTGCTGACTGAACTGTCTTTGAAAGTCCTCAAGAGTGTTTTTATTTTATTTTTTTTAACTGAAACTCCAGTTTGTGGTTTCTTGATTCAGGCTATGTGAGAGTGTCAAAATATTCATGACCGCTACCTGGGTCTTCTGACTCTATACCCACCCCAGAGACTCCCACTGTATCTTGATATAACTCAGTGAAGTTTCATTGTTGGCTGAAAATGGCTTGTTCAGCTGGTGGTTACTCAGCCTTTTCTAGGGAGAGGAGAATTGCAGGGCCTGGTTACAATGTACAAATGTTGGACACACTGAACTTGTGGTGCCTTCAGTTTCCAAGAATCTTACAGAAGGTCTACTGTGCTTTGGAGCTTGGCAGTGTAGTCTGCATAGAGTTTCACCCTGGCAGTCAACATGGAACAAATTAAACCGTAAGAGCAGCACACAACAGGGAATGGTTCCTGGATTCAAGGCTTTGCTTATTTCAAAAAAAAAGAGGTATGCTATTGTGCAAACCTGAGCAGCATTTATCTTAGAGCAGTTTTAATGCTTAAATAGTCCATATGTGAGTGAAGAGGAAATAAAACAGCAGTAACTTAGTTAAGGAGGAAAAACCAGGAACCTGTCAGCATTTTTCATGTTCTAAACAAAGATGTCTACTAGTTCTTTACACTAAAACAATTACAGTCTAAAAGTTGCCTTCGTAGCTAAAAACAGCAAAATAATTATTTCATTCTTTACTACCAGAAGACTTGGGACTAGTGATTCAGAAATGATATCAACAGGAGTGAGGGCTGTAGTTCACTTGGTAGAGTGCTTGCCCAACATGCATGAGGTATGTTTTCACATGCCTCTAATTCTAGTACTTGGGAGGTAGAATTCATTTTCTGCTATATGCTGAGTTCAAGGCCAACCTGGACAATATGAGAACCTTATCTAAAATAAAAAGTGATGAAGACTGGCTTTCCCCCAATATTTATGGTTTCTCCATTCTAGGCCTAATTTGACATTATTTTTTCTCTAATTTCTCCAAATCAGATCTTTTATTAATATCTTGTCTCATTGTATTATTTTTAAATTCTTTCCTAGTTCAGAAAAGTTTCAGTTTGGTATGATGGATATAATGCATACCTGATACTAATATTTAGCAGGTGGATGAAAGAAGGTCAAGAGTTTGAAATAAGCTTGGTCTACCTAGTGGGGTTGGAGATGAGTCTGGGACACATGGGAAAAAGAAAGGGAAAAGAGAAAGGAAGACAGGGGAGGGGAGGTAGGGGAGGAAAGACTTATTAAGGGGAAAATAGAAAAGTGGGTAAAATTTTTAATTTTAACTCAAGAGAATTATTCTTCCTTCATCATAACTCCTATAGTTTATAAATATCAGACTCAGAAAAACATATAAAGAAATAACTTTTTTGGTGGAAGATGGAGAATTGAGGGTCTACTAATTATACTGTCTCAGCGTTACTGCTGCTATGATGAAACATCATGACAAAAGTGACTTGGGGAGGAAAGGGTTTATTTGGCTTACATGTCCATATTGTAGTCCATCATTGAAGGAAGCCAGGTCATGTCAAACAAGGCAGGAACAAGGAGGCAGGAGCTGTTGTAGAGGCCATGGAAGGGTGCTACTTATTGGATTGCTCAAGTAAGGATACCAAATCTGTTACAGCAGCTGCAATCAAAGTCACTACCTCATTGAGTTTTTGATAGTCAACTGTCATTCTCCATGATCCGTCTGTCTTCTGTACTGGCCAGATAAGAGAGTCAAAGGGAGATGTGATGGGAACCACCACTCCTGCATCTTTCAAGTCCTTGAGGATAGCACTAATTTCTGCAGTTCCTCTAGGGGTGCAATAAGTGTTCTTGATTCACTATTTTCATTGGCAGAGACAACTCTGAAGGCTTCCATTTAGCTTTTCCAACCATAAAAGCCCTCACTCTCCAGGTCAGGGAACCAATGTGAGAGTTCTGCTAACTGCTAAGTATACCTATCCCAGTTAAATATTCTGTGCCTGGGGAATAACCACATGATCAGTTTGGGAACTAACTGGATGTACTGTGAGTCAGACATCAGCCAAAATGTCATTAATTATCTAACCATAAGCCCCTATTTTAACTGGAGGGCCAAACAATATTTTTTGGAAGCTCCTGGAATCATCCTCAATTCAGAATCAGTATCCAATAGACCTCGGGAAGTCTGATTGTTTCCTTTCCCCCACTGTACAGTTACCCATATAAGAAGATGTAAGTTTTTCTGCAGAAGGACTAGAGAAATCCAAGCAGTAAAACTTTCAGGTGTTGTAGTGGTTTAGATAGGAATGGCCCCGCTAGAATCATGCGTTTAAATGCTTGTTCACCAGGGAATGACACTATAATGAAATGTGGCCTTGTTGGAGAAAGTGTGTCACTGGGAGTGGGATTTGAGGTTCCAAATGCTCAAGCCAGATCCAGTGTTTCACTCTTTTTGGAGTCTTTCAATTCTGATGTAGAACTCTTAGCTCCTTTTCCTGTACCATGTCTTCCTGCATGATACTATGCTTCCTGCCATGATGATAATGGACTGAACCTCTGAACCCGTAGACTATCTACAATTAAATCTTTTCATTATAAGAGCTGCTGTGGCCATGGTGTCTCCTCACAGAAACAAAACTAAACATAACAAAAAAAACCAACCAAACAACAACAACAATGAAAAAACCCTGACTAAGACATATGTTTTATCAAGGTCTTGTCTCGGGGAGCCTTCATTCATGGTGTTCTGGGTCTGCAAAATGGCTCAAATCTGGAAATCAATTCACAGGCCAAGATTAATGTATGTCTCCCCCTTCAAGATCCTGATTAAAGATGTGTCTTTTCCCAATTCAAAAGATCTTGATCAAAGGCCTATCTTTTTACCTCAAAGAACTGGACTTGAAGTAGATCTTCGTACTTCAGATTAAGCAAAAATCCTTCACAGGTGTCCTCCATTTTTGGAGAAAAAAATCAAATAGAATGACAAATGACAAATGATCCACATAAGATTGCCCATCTGAGACCCAAGGGCTACTGTGTAGAAGCTGCATCTGTGTTATCCAAAGACAATTGAATATGAGGGGATAGGTTTGTATACAACCAGTCCAATGGACATTAAAGCCGTAGAAGACAAATCATCTTGTTACTGTGGAAAAAGGTTGGCCACAGTTTGGAGTAGGAGCTAAAATTCTTGGCCGAATCTTGGAAGGCTCTGCATTCAATTTCCTGTATATTCTCACTGTTAGTATGACAGGTGCTAGTGTCCCTATGCCCAAAGCTTATAGATGTCAGCTCTGTATCTATTTCAAGTCAAAGACATTTTATTTTCAGAAAGTAGACACTAAATGTCTTATTTGGATTTGAATATCAAGTCATTGAAATTCATTTAAGATACTTGTTGGCTTGACTAAATTGTACTGAAAGGCCTTCCTATCAAAGAGTTAGTCACCTCTAAAGCACCAGGAGGTATCTATCCTGGTAAGAAGTTTCAGTGTGTTTGTGGGTGGAGAACTCTCTATTCTCCTTCCCTGGGTTCCATGCGTTCTTTGTTACAGTTAACCTCCTCTTTGAATAACAATAATGTAGAAATTCATCCCCTTTAACTAAAGGGATAAGATAGGAATATCTCAGAGTCCTGGGAAAAGACATATTCAGAAATACTCTATAATCTACCTCTGATGTTAGACTTTTAAAAGAGATTCCTACCTAAAACATTAATTAAGGATATTATGTCTTAGCCCAAACTTTGGCAGAGGCCCCCTGCTTGACTAGAGAAAACACCAAGTAGGCCACCTGCATGTGGATCTCCCCCAACTCTCTTGGTGCATGCCCATTGTACCCGTAATCCCCCTCTCCCCTCCTCACCTAATTCCAGCCCCCATCTCAGGTGGAGACCACTGGTAGACCATGGGCCACACCTGTCAGAAGGCAAGAGTGGAAACAGGAACCAAGGAACAAAACACCTACCTAACAAGGACAAACTCAGAAATAAGTACCTATACCTATAATCACCCCAAACCCAGATGCCTAGACAAAGAATACAACCAACAATAGCCAAGGCAATACGTTATCTCCAGAGCCCAGCTATCCTATGGCAGAAATCCCTGAATATTTCAAGCTTAAAACCAACTTTATGAAGATGATAGAGGTTCTTAAAGAGGAAATGAATAAATATATTAAAAACAGCCAAGAAAGTTAAGAAAAAATACCAATCTGTTGAAGGAAATGAATAAAACTGTTCAAGACCTGAAAATGGAAATAGAAGCAATAAAGAAAGTACAAACTGAGGGAATTCTGGAAATGGAAAGTTTGGATAAACAAGCAGGAACTACAGATGCAAGCATAATAAACAGAAAACAAGAGATGGAAGAGAGAATATCAGGTGTTGAAGATACAATAGAAGAAATAGATAGATCAGTCAAATGAAATGTAAAATGTTAAATCTAAAAAAAATTCCTGACGAAAACCATCCAGGAAATTTGAGACACTATGAAAAGATAAAACCCAAGAATAATAGGAATAGAAGAAAGAGAAGAACCTCGGTTCAAAAACTGAGAAAGTATTTTCAACAAAATCATAGAAGAAAGTTTTCCTAACCTAAAGAAGACATGCCTATAAAGGTACAAAAAGCTTATAGAACACCAAAAAAATTGATGAGAAAAGAAAGTTCACTTAGCACATAATAATCAAAACACTAAGCATACAGCACGAAGAAAGAATATTAAATGCTGCAAGGAAAACAAGAAAATAACATATAAAGACAGTCCTATTAGAATTTCACCTGACTTCTCAGTGGAGACTCTAAAAGCCAGAAGGGCCTGAACATATATCCTGCAGACTTAAAGAGATGTCAGCCCAGACTACAATAATCAGAAAAATTTTCAATCTCCATAGATGTAGAAAACAAGATATCCCATGATAAAATCAAATTTAAGCCATATTTATCCACAAAAGCAGCCCTACCGAGGTTACTAGAAGTAAAACTCCAACCCAAGGAGGAAACCACATTCATGAAAACACAGGAAATAATCTCATACCAGCAAAACCAAAAGAAAGGAAGTATACACACACACACACACACATACACACACACTCTCACACACACACATATCACCATCACTTAAAAAAGCAAATTAACAATCATTGGTCATTGATTTCTTTCAATATCAGTATTCTCAATTCCCCAATAAAAAGACACAGACAAACAGAATGGATGTGAAAACAGGCTTTTTCTGCTGCATACAAGAAATATACCTCAACATCAAAGATAGACATTTCCTCAGAGTAAAGGGTTAGGAAAAGATTTTCCAAGCAAAAGGACCTCAGAAACAAGATGGTGTCACCATTCAAATCAAAATTCATTAAAAGAAATTGAAAAGATAATTCATACTCATTAAAGGAGAAATCCACAAAGATGATATTTTAATACTTAACATCTGTTCCCCAAAGGGCACCCATGGCTGTAAAAGAACCACAATTGAAGTCTAAATCACACATTGACCCTCACATATCGATAGTGGGAGACTTCAATACCACACTCTCACCAATGGACAGATCAGTCAGACAAAAACTAAACAGAGAAATATTGGTGCTAATAGTCATTCTAAACCAAATAAACCAGATATATACAGAGCAGTTTACCCAAACTCAAAAGAATATGCCTTCATTTTAGCACCTCACAGAACTATCTCCAAAACTGCCCACATACTCAGTCACAAAACAAGTCTTAACAGATACAATAAAGTTGAAATAACCCCCTTTATCCTATCAGATTGCCAGTGATTAAAGCTGAATTTCAACACTAGAAACAACAGAAAGCCTACAAACTCATGGAAATTGAATAACTCTCTACTGAAAGAAAACTGGGTCAAGACAGAAATAAAGAAATTAAAAACTTTCCAGAATTCAGTGAAAATGAATACACACATACCCAAACATGTGACACAATGAAAATGGTGCTAAGAGGAAAGCTCATAACAACAAGTACCTACATAAAAAATTGGAGAAATCTCATACTGGCTGCTTCACAGAACATCTGAAAGCTCAAGAACAAAAAGAGGTAAGCACACCTAAGAGGAGTATAGGGCAGGGAATAATCAAAATGAGGACTGAAATCAATAACATGGAAACAAAGAGAGCCATACAAAGAATTAATGAAACAAAGAGTTGGTTCTTTGAGAAAATCAACAATGTAGACAAACCCTTATCCAAACTAACTAAATGACATAGAAAGAATATCCAAAGGTCCCTGTTCCTGTGCTGAGATCAGAGATCCAGAGGGGTGAGTATGTGCGCGCCCTGCCAGAAGGACCCCAGAAGGGAGTGTGGGCAACTCCAGCACCTGCTGCAGAGGCCTCTTTGTTCCACATGACCCTGCCCTCCCACCCCCAAGTTCGCCCTTTCCTCTGCAGGGTCCTTGGCCCACCAGGAGTCCCTGTTCCTGTGCTGAGATCAGCGATCCAGAGGGATCCACCAGCACAACTGGCTCCAGTACTGTGAGGGCCCAAAAGAGGACAGACCAAGAAAATTCTCCAAGTACACTGTCCCTCACAGCAAAGATTGGATCAAGATGCCAAGACTCTCCTGGCTGTATTTGAAGGAAGAGATGGGCAGGCGCCAATGCAAGAATTCCTCCAAAAACATGAAAAGCATCACGACAACACCAGAATCCAGTGAGCATGCAACAAGAAGACTTGAATACCCTATTCCAGAAGAAGTAGAAGAAAACGACTTTAAACATGGAGGAGAAGACAAACAAAAAGCTGGAAGAAATTAATAAATCCCTCAAAGAAACCCAAGAAAACAAAGAAAAAGCAATTAAACAGGTGAAGGAAACAGTTTAAGACTTGAAGATTGAAATAGAGGTAATAAAGAAAACACAAACTGAGGAAACTCTGGAAATGGAGAATCTGGGTAGACAAACAGGAACTACAGAGACATGTATAACCAACAGAATACAAGAGATAGAAGAAAGACTCTCAGACGCTGAAGGTACTATAGAGGAAATAAACTCATTGATTAAAGAAAACAACAAATCCAACAAATTCTTAACACAAAACATCCAGGAAATCTGGGACACCATGAAAAGACCAAATGTAAGAATAATAGGGGTAGAAGAAGGAGAAGAATTACAGCTCAAAGGCCCAGAAAATATATTCAACAAAATTATAGAAGAAAACTTTCCCAACCTAAAGAAGGATATTCCTATGAAGGTACAAGAAGCATACAGAACACCAAATAGACTGAATCAAAAAAATCCCCTCACCTATAATAATCAAAACACAAAACATACAGAATAAAGAAAGAATATTAAGAGCTGCAAAGGAAAAAGGGCAAGTAACATATAAAGGTAAACCTATCAGAATTACACCTGACTTCTCAATGGAAACCATGAAAGCCAGAAGGTCTTGGATAGATGTGCTGCAGACACTAAGAGACCATGGATGCAAGCTCAGACTACTATACCCAGCAAAGCTTGCATTCACCATCGATGGAGAAAACAAAATATTTCAGGACAAAAACAGATTTAAACAATAGGTAGCCACAAACCTGGCCTTACAGAAAGTACTAGAAGGAAACCCACAAACCAAGGAAGCCAACAACACCCACAGTAGCACAGACAACTGACAACCCTCCACCAGCACAACTCAAAGAAGGGAAACATACAAACACTACCACCAAAAAATAAAAAACATAAAAAAATAACCGGAGTTAACAACCACTGGTCATTAATATCACTTAATATCAATGGACTCAATTCACCTATAAAAAGGCACAGGTTAAGAGAATGGATACGAAAACAGGATCCAACATTCTGCTGTTTACAAGAAACATACCTCAACCACAAAGACAGACATTATCTCAGAGTAAAGAGTTGGGAAAAGGTTTTTCAATCAAACAGCCCTAAGGAACAAGTGGGTGTGGCTATACTAATATCTAACAAGATTGACTTCAAACTAAATACAATCAGAAGAGATGGAGATGGACACTTTATATTCTTAACAGGAATAATCCATCAGGATGAAGTCTCAATCCTGAATATATATGCCCCTAATATAAAAGCACCCACATATGTAAAAGAAACATTACTAGAACTCAAAGCACACATCAAACCCCACACACTAATAATAGGAGATTTCAACACTCTCTCTCACAAATGGACAGGCCAACCAGACAGAAACTTAACAGAGAAATAAGAGAACTAACAGATGTAACGAATCAAATGGACTTAATAAACATCTATAGACCATTCCACCCAAACAGGAAAGAATATACCTTCTTCTCAGTATCTCATGGAACCTTCTCGAAAATTGATCACATACTCTGTAACAAAGCAAACATCCATAGATACAAAAAAATTGGAGTAACCACCTGTGTCTTATAGGATCACCATGGAGTAAAGTTAGAATTTAACAATTCCACCCCCAAAAGCCTACGAACTCATGGAAACTGAACAGTCAACTACTGAACCACTCCTGGGTCAAGGAAGAAATAAAGAAAGAAATTAAAGTCTTCCTTGAATTCAACAAAAATAAAGACACAACATACCCCAACCTATAGGACACTATGAAAGCAGTGCTAAGAGGAAAGTTCATAGCACTTAGTGCCCACAAAAAGAAAATGGAGAAAGCACATATTAGTGACTTAACAGCACACCTAAAGCTCTAGAAAAAAAAAGAAGCAGACTCACCCAGGAAGAGTAGAAGACTAGAAATAATCAAATAGAGGGCTGAAATCAACAAAATAAAGACACAGAAAACAATTCAAAGAATCAATGAAACAAAGAGTTGGTTCCTTGAGAAAATCAACAAGATTGACAAACCCCTATCCAAACTAATCAAAAGGCAGAGAGAGAACACTCAAATTAACATGATCAGAAATGAAAAGGGGGACATAACAACAGACACTGAGGAAATTCAGAGACTCATTAGTTCTTACTACAAAAGCCTGTATGCCACAAAATTGGAAAATGTAAAAGAAATGGAAGTTTTTTTAGATAAATACCATATACTGAAATTAAATCAAGACCAGGTGAACAATTTAAATAGACCTATAAGTCATGAGGAAATAGAAGCTCTCATCAAAAACCTCGCAACCAAAAAAAGCCCAGGACCAGATGGTTTTAATGCAGAATTCTACCACAACTTCCAAGAAGAGCTAATACCTATACTCCTTAATGTGTTTCACATAATAGAAACAGAAGGGTCATTACCAAACTCTTTTTATGAAGCTACAGTTACCATGATACCAAAACCACACAAAGATGCAACCAAGAAAGAGAATTACAGACCAATCTCACTCATGAACATCGATGCAAAAATTCTCAATAAAATACTGGCAAACTGAATCCAAGAACACATCAAAAAATTATCCATTATGATCAAGTAGGCTTCATCCCAGAGATACAGGTCTGGTTCAACACATGAAAATCTATCAATGTAATCCATCATATGAATAAACTGAAAGAAAAAATATGATCATTTCATTAGATGATGAAAAAGCATTTGACAAAATTCAATACCTCTTTATGAGAAAGATCTTGGAGAGATTAGGGATACAAGGTTCATATCTAAATATAATAAAAGCAATATACAGCAAGCCGACAGCTAACATCAAATTAAACGGAGAGAAACTCAAAACGATTCCACTAAAATCAAGAAGAATACAAGGCTGTCCATTCTCTCCATATCTCTTTAATACAGTGCTTGAAGTTCTAGCAATAGCTATAAGACAAAATAAGGAGATCATGGGGATTCAAATTGGAAAGGAAGAAGTCAAACTTTCGTTATTTGCAGATGATATGACAGTGTACATAAGTGACCCCAAAACCTCTACCAAAGAACTTCTACAGCTGATAAATACCTTCAGTGATGTGGCAGGATACAAGATCAACTCAAAAAAATCAGTAGCCCTCCTACACAAAGGATAAAGAAACAGAGAGGGAAATCAGAGAAACATCACCTTTCACGATAACCACAAATAGCATAAAGTATCTTGGGGTAACACTAGCCAAGGGAGTAAAAGATCTATTTGACAAGAACTTTAAGACCTTGAAGAAAGAAACAGATGAGGATACCAGAAAATGGAAGGAGCTCCCATACTCCTGTATTGGTAGGATCAATATAGTAAAAATGGCAATTCCACCAAAGGCAATCTATAGGTTCAATGCAATCCCCATCAAAATCCCAACAAAATTCTTCATATACCTTGAGAGAACAATAACTAACTTTATTTGGAAAAACAAAAAGCCCAGGATAGCCAAAACAATCCTATACAGTAAAGGAACTTCTGGAGGCATTACCATTCCTGACTTCAAACTCTATTACAGAGCTAAAGTAATGAAAATAGCTTGGTATTGGCAAAAAACCAGAGATGTTGACCAATGGAATCGATTCAAAGACCCGGATATTAATCCACAAACCTATGAACACCTCATATTTGACAATGAAGCTAAAATTATACAATGGAAGAATGAAAGCATCTTTAACAAATGGTGCTGGCATAACTGGATGTCAACCTGTAGGAGAATGAAAAAATAGATCCTTATCTATCACCATGCACAAAACTCAAGTCCAAATGGATTAAAGACCTCAATATAAATCTGACCACATTGAACCTGATAGACGAGAAAGTGGGAAGTAGCCTGCAATACATGGGCACAGGAGACCACTTCCTATGTAAAACCCCAGTGGCACAGACCATAAGAGCAACAATGAATAAATGGGACCTCCTGAAACTGAGAAGCTTCTGTAAAGCAAAGGACACAGTCATTAAGACAAAAAGGCATCCTACTGAATGGGAGAAGATCTTCACTAACTCCACATCAGACAAAGGTTTGATCTCCAAAATATACAAAGAACTCAAGAAAGTAGCATGTAAGCATGCTAGTTCTGTAAGCATGGCTCACAGAATTCGCAGTGAATATATGTACCTCTGCCATGTTGGATGAGGCAGAGCCAATTAGTCCTTGTCACGTCACTTAGCATTTTAAGAAGTGCTCCTAGTCAGAAAATGATTACAGATATTCAATAAAGACAGATTCAGACAGAAATAAACCTCTGAATGGGCCAGAGTATGTTTAAAAATATATACTGGCTTATGAGAGAGAAGAAAGAGTACAGGAAGTCATAGATTAGAGGAGTAAAAATAATTAAATATTAAAAAGTAATAGACTGAATAATATAAGCCATGTAAAGATGGAAAATACACAAAGAGTATTGATTATTTATATTATTGTATTTTCTTTGAATTTTTTGACTGTGAATGAGCTAAGTACAGAGAGATATTTCATTGTATGGGCTACTAAGCTAAACCAACATAAAGGTATCTTGACTTCAAAATTTAAGTTTAAGAATATGTTGCTTTGGAAAAGAGGTTCTGCTTTTGTTTCCACAGAAGATGAGAACCTGTGGATTCATTCCAAACTAATAAAGTTTGATGGAACAAGACCCCCAGAAAGGTCTCCATGAACCCTAAGAAATCTTTACCCAAAAATCAGCAGGTAGTAGTCTAGAGAATGACTCCCAAATTCCCAAATATTGTTAATAAATATTTGTTTTCATTTAAAGGGCATTGATTATAAATGATTAATAGTCACAGTCAATTTCTAAAAATGGGGGGTATATGATATAGAGATGAATATTTTGCATTGGTATGGATCTTGGTCTATTGATACAAACTTAAGGTTGATTTTGTTACACTGTGTAAAGGTATTTCTGCTCTTGTTTAAGGTATTGTGTTTGTGCAGCTCATTTAAAAATGTAATGTATAATTAAGAAATACAGATTAATAGATAGTCATCTATAATAGTCAAACTTTTAATTACCTCAATTAGGTTTTCTAGATATACAGATATATTTCAAATATATAATCTTCAACATTTCAAAGACCTAAAAAACATAACATTTAAAATGTTTTAAGAACTTAGACTTTTCTAAATAGTGAGGCATGTCTGTTTCTGGCAGCACCAGTTACTTCAGAGAGGTTGATGGGCAATGAAGAAACTCGTTATGGAATTTTCCTTTAATGTGTCAAAGCTGGCCATTTGGGCAAGACTTCTTTATGTCATGCTGTGTAAATTGGACATGCAGGACCCACAGAAAAATGATGGCTGAACTTGTCGAAAGAAGGTGAGATGGTCCTTCTGGGTTCCTGCTTTATGAAAGAAACTGCTAGATATTCTGCAGGACACAAAAGAAAGTAACTGAGGAACTTTGTCATTACAAGGCAAAACAGATCTTCAAATTTCCTGCTTCATGGAAAAGTCTGCCAGATACTATAGGCCTTTAAGCTGAATATGGATGCCCCAATGTTACAGAAAAACTTTGGGTGACTGTCCAGAGAGATGTTCCATTTTTATTCTTCTACATGTTGATATCAGCTATGTCAGCACCATTTGTTGAATATGCTTTTTTCCATGTTATTTTTTTTTTTGCTTCTTTGTGCTTAGCCATCAGAGAAATACAAATCAAAACAACTCTGAGATCTCATCTTACACCTGTAAGAATGGCCAAGATCAAAGATACCGATGACGACATATGCTGGAAAAAATGTGGAGTAAAGGAAACATTCTTGCATTGCTGGTGGGAGTGCAAACTGGTACAGCCACTTTGGAAATCAGCGTGGTGATTTCTCAGAAAATTAGGAAACAACCTACCTCAAGACCAAGCAAAAACACTTTGGGGTATATACCCAAAGGATGCTCAATCATATCACAAGGACATGTGCTCAACAATGTTCATAGCAGTATTATTTGTCATAGCCAGAAACTGGAAACAACCTAAATGCTCTTTGACTGACTAATGGATAAAGAAGATGTGGTACATTTAAATAATGGAGTACTACACAACAGAAAAAAAATAATGACATCTTGAAATTTGTGGGCAAATGGATGGATCTAGAAAACATCATATTTAGTGAGGTAGCCCAGACCCAGAAAGACAAATAATATGTCCTCACTCACAAGTGGCTTTTAGACATAAATCAAAGTAAAACCAGCCTACAATTCACAATCCCAGATAATTTAGACAACAAAGAGGACCCTAAGTGAGAGACATACATGGATCTAATCTACATGAAAAGTAGAATAAAAACAAGATCTCCTAAGTAAATTGGGGGCATGGGAATCATGGGAGAGGATAGAAGAGGAGTGGGGAGGAGGAGAGGGGAGTGGAGAAAAATATATAGGCCAATAAAAACAATAAAAATGAAAAACAATGACATTGTGAAATTTTCAGGCGAATGGATGGAACTCAAAAATAATCCTCTTGAATAAGATAACCCAAAGCCTGAAATGCAAACATGGTATGAACTCAATTATAAGTAGATATCAGCTGTTAAGTCAATGACAATCATGCTACAATCCACAGATCACTAAAGGCTCAATAATAAGGAGGGCTCTAAGGGGGATACTTGGATCTCCCTGGAAAAGATAAATGGATAAGCAGGACACAATGAAAAAGACTGTCAAATCTTGCCAAGACAGGCTAAGATGGCTCTAAAAAAAATCCTGCCTCTAAAAATGGTCTATCAGTTACACTAGGCTTTAGGAAAAGTTGGTTGCTTCAACATTGCAAATGATACTTTGGGTGATAGCTCAGGTAGCTAATTGTCTCCATCATATATTGCTCACTTTGGAAGCTGCTTGATTGCACTTCCTGCCTGCTCAAGTAATATTACTTCCCTCTCAGGCCTGTGATGGGGTTGAAGATTAGATAACCGTAGCTATATTCCTCTTATGATTTAGCCAAGCTTATTTCCAATACAAGACTTAGACATTAATTAAATTAGACATTTTATTAAAACATTTGTCATGTGTTCCTTGCTTAATAATGCTCATGTTGTTTGTAATTTTATACTTGATATCTGTTCCTATTGTATATAGTTTTGTATTGGGTTTGGATTGCTCTTGCTTAGACAAAAGAGGGAGATGATGGGGAAAGCCTTGTTAACCAATAATCTTTAAGGGGTGGGTCTTAGTTAAGGCAGGGCTTTACTGGGACCCATGTAAAAAGGTATGCACCTCTGTGTGCACACTCTCTGTGCCTGTCCCCACAGGACATTGCTGTGATTGGATTTCTCATTTCCTGTTTCATGATTTTTTCCCCTTATACACATTGGAGGCTGAGTATCCCAGAGCAGGGAAGTCAATAAAATGATTCCTAATGGTGTTATGCTATACTCATAGATCAGTGCCTAGCCAGCCCAATTATCATCAGAAAGGCTTTCTTTGACACAGCTGATAAGAGCAGATAAATAGACTGACAGTCAAACATTTGGTAGAGAGAGAGCCCAAATTGGAGATCTTCATTGGGTTCCTCCCTTTGGAGCTCAGAGAATCCCACAGAAGAAAGAGAGAAAGAATTGTAGGAACCAGAGGGGGTAAGGACAACATGAGAACATGGCCCACAGAATCAATTAATCAGGGCTTGTAGAAGCTCACAGAGACTGAAGCAGCAATCACAGACTCCATATGTGTCTGAGCTAGGTTCTCTGGAAGTATGTTATGATTGTGAGCTTGGTGTTTTGTGGAACTCCTAACCATGGGAGTGAAGGTATCTCTCAATCCTTTGCCTGATCTTGGAACTGTTTTCCCCCTACTGGATTGACTTGTCAAGCCCTGATATGAGGGTTTGTGGTTAGTCTTTTTGTAACTTATTGTGCCTTGTTTGGTTGAGATCTGTAGGAGGCCTGCTCTTTTCTGAAGGGAAACAGAGGAGTAGTGGATCTGGGAGAGAGGGGAGGTGTGTGTGTGAGGGGGTGGACTTGGAGGATTGGAGGAAAGACTGTGGTCAGAATGAGAGAAGAATTTTAAAATGAAATGAAATGCAACAAAATATTGCTTAATCATGGAAAGATATATTTTATAGGCTTTTATTTATGAATTCAAGCTTGAAATAATTCTTTTTGACTCTTTGGGAAATCTGTTGTTGATGATATCTGAAGAGCAGCCAGCTAGTCTGCCTGTACCTTTGGTGTGGGAGGTCCTTCTGTCTGTGTGTTGCTTTTATTGGTTAATAAAGGGACTGCATTAGGCCTATAGCAGAGCTTTAGGGGAACAGAGCTAGGTGGAGAAAACTAAACAGAATGTGGGAGAAAGAAGGCAGAGTCAAAGAGAGACACCATAGAGCCGCCACCAAAGATAGATGTGCTGAAATGTTGCTGGTTGGCCACAACCTCATGGTGACCCACGTATGACTAGAAATGGGTTAAATTAAGATGTAAGGGTTAGCCAATAAAAAGTTAGAGCTAATGGGCCAAGCAGTGTTTTAGTTAGTATAGTTTCTGTGTGATTATTTTGGTTTCCAGTGGCTGGGATAAACAAGCAGCTCCTTCTTCTACAGATTGGCACCCAATGTGGGGCCAACTAAAATCCACTTAAGAACCTGAGAGAGCTTAATTCTAGACACAAAAATACAGAGTTTAACACAGCTTCTTGCTGTTTGCTGGAGGCATGCCACGACTCCTTTAAGAGAGGTTTTCCTGAGTTGGCAATAGCAGGAAAGTCATGCCATTTTGAAATGTTGGCTTTCAGGGCTGTCCTGCCAGCACAAACTCTGACTCTTTCAGTCAGGAGGTCTGCCTACAGAGCATCTGAGTGGGGTTTGTGAGCAATGTGTTGTGGCTTGCTTGATGGCAACATGGACTGGCTGCGTGCCTGAAATTGGGGTGGTGTGTGTGGCTCTCAGAGGCACAAGTGGGTCTGCCATGCTGGACTGGGCAGGGTAAGCAGGAAGTACCATATTTGACCTAGTAATGCTACAGCTTAAGTTTTAAGAAGGGCTTAGCATTTTAAAAAGTGATCCTGGACAGTAAAGAATTACATTTATGCAATAAAGACAAATTCAGATGAGTCATAGTGTTGGATAAGTGTAGGCTTGGAAGAGAAAAGGAAAAGAGTATAGAGAGTCATAGAATAAAGTTAATGCTTTTTAAAAAAAAGGTAAAGTCTTGAAAGAGACAGAGTACAGACAGTTATAGATTAAAAGGAGTAAACAAAGAATAAGCCATGTAAAGATGGAATATATACAGAGAGCCCGGATTATGTATACTATTGTGTTTTTTTTTAAATTTTTTGACTTTGAAGGAGCTAAGTACAGAGAGACATTTCATTGTATGGGCTGCTAAGCCAAACTGGCATGTATAATATAAAGGTATTATGACTTCCAAATTTAGGTCTAAGGATATGTTGCTTTGGAAAAGAGGTTCTCCTCTTGTTTCCATAGACGATGAGAACCTGTGGATTGCTTCCAGACCAATATGGTTTGATGAAACAAGACCCCCTGAAAGGTCACTGTGAATACACCCCCACAAAGAAAATACTGACCAAATAAACAGCAGGAAGCAGTTTGGAGATAACTACACCCATATTCCCAAATATTGTTTATAAATGTTTATTTATATTTAAGGGGGATATGATATAGATATTTACATTGGTATAGATCTTGGTTTATTGATACAAATTTAAGGTCACTCTTGTTATATGTATATTTCTGCTCTTGATTAAGGTATTATGATTGTGTAGTTCATTTAAAAATGTAATGTATAATATTCAAGTTTATAGTCATGTTAGATTTTTCTAGACATATAGAGATATATTTCAGTTAGATAGGCATTCTTCAAATCTTTTAGAGACCTTCAGATATGGTATTTAAAAACATAGAACTTTTCATGACAATGAGACGCATCTGCTCCTGACAGCACCAAGCTACTTCAAGAGGAAGATGGGCATCGAAAAGGCTCCTTATGGAGTTGGTTAGCCATTTGGGCAAAAAACTGCTCTTGCCTGGACTGCTTAACTGGACATGCAGGACCTTCAGAGAAATGACTGCTGAATTTGCCTAAAGATGAGAGGATCCTTCTGGATTCCTGTTTCATAAAAGAGTCTGCCAGACATTCTGCAGGATATGGAAGAAAGTGACTGAATTGTCTTTGAAATTTCCTGCTTCATGGAAAAGTCTGACAGATATTATGGGCCTGCTGGCTGAAGATGGATGCCCCAGTGGTACAGATAAACTTTGGGTGACTGTCCAGGCAGTCAGATGTCTCTGTCAATCCTGGAGCAGCTCCTCCTCCTACATACTTTAAAACTCATGACAACCACTAAGATGCACTATCCACACACATGTTTTGGTTGGTGATCTTCAGGTTGAGCCCTAGCAATGCAACTGCAGAGAACACCAGACACTTTCACTAAAGTGTCAAGGTTTATACTTGTCAGAAAACAAAGTGTGGGTCTCTTTTTGCAGGATTTACTCAATTTAGTAATGACCAACATGGCTGGTTAAGACCCTAGACTTAGGGATTTCTAGCCATTTGAGGTGATCTCTAGTTTCCTGAATTATATGAGCTAAGGAAGACATTGAAAAACAGACTCTTAAATGAAGACATTTGTCATTAGAATCTTTTCAGTGGCTTGCTCTCCTTAGGTCTAAAGGATATTTTGAAGAATAAAAAGTTTTACCCTCTTTGCTTACAGACAAGAAATTTTAATACGTGCTTTCCATAGAAATTTCTGCATTATCTTATCAGAAGTGTTAAATTTCTGCTCTTGTAGTTATACTTAATGTTAACCTAGGTGCTATTAATTAATGTTCAATTTTCCTTGTATTTGGCATTAAAGGAAAAAAAATCACTCCCTGGATTTTCAGAGGGGAGCCATTCAGGGAGAAACACATAAATCTGGGTATTATTTTACCTGGCAGTCCAAGATGGGCTGGAATAAAAGAAAGCAAGTTTCTCTCTGGAAAAAATAAAAACCAACTACAGCTCAAGCTTTCTTTGGGAGCCATTATTTGGAATTAATTCAGTCATTTTCTTAAATTCAAAATATACTGCTTAATTTAGAATATTAAGATGCCAATGGAATTCAAACGCACTTTTGTGAAGAAGTATGGGTTGTGAGGCTTTGCCCTTGCATTCTGTATTGTTTAGAGATTTCCTGGGCTGAGCTTAAGTTCAGGATTATATGTTCTCAGATTTAAAGCTCTTGATTTAAGTCATCAGAGTCACAGATACAGAGCCCCATGGATGCTGAAACCAAAGTTTATCAATACCCACACCCCATGCCATCTTTCAACCCTTTTAGAGAATTAATTTGTCATAGTAAATGTTAAGAGCCTGACAGATTAGGTTCTGTGTGAAATTTGCCTAGCTTCCTCTTAGATTGGCTTCTCTTTACTTCCTCTTTAACCTTTCCCTCAAGTTAGAGGGGGAAAAGGACTGGAGAGAACAGTCAAAAATTAATTTCAGTGTTTAATCACCATCAATTATCACTAAGCACTGAAATATATATGATTTCACAATTTTTACGTACAAAGACTGTTTAAATTGCTTTAAAATTACTCTTCTAAATATAAATGTCAGTGCAGATACTATCTACCTTGTCACATGACCCTTACACCATCCATGGTTAGCAGACTTAGGTTCCACTAGTATGATTAGTTTAAAATCATACCCAATTAGTTTAAAATTCATGAAATCTCTAGTGTATAATCTAATTTTACAATGCCTCTGAGGCAAAGTGTTTCCGTGTACCTCTGCACATTTGTAGCTATTATATTTTTTCAACAAATATCCCAATAAAAAGACAGAAATTAATCACTGGAGTCAGGCTCCAATGATAGGTTGATCAAATAAATATCTTACTAAAGTTATGTAGGAATATAACATGAAGGGAATATTCAGAACAATACATCATCCATCTTTGTTTTCCCACTTCCAGGAGTAAGATTGGAAGATGAGAGGTTCCATTCCAACCAACTCAGAATTTGGAGGGATACATACACTTTCTGCAGCTAACTTAACCCTGTAGACTTAATGCTATTCTAAGCAGAAATATGCACAACTTTGTAGATCATCCATTGGCTGTCTCAAGCTTAGCATATTTTATGCCCCTTTAGTAACTTTTTAAAATCATTATCATGAACAGAATATCTGAGAAAGAACTTCAAGACCCATTAAAGAGAATGAATAATACCCTAACTATTTATCTTATATCAGGTACCATGGGGAGCTGCTTACGTCTGTAGCAGCTAAACATTCAGCTGTTTAGCATTCTAGAGATGGGGACTGGAAAATGCAAGCAGGAAGAAACATGAACTGGGTCTACTGCTTACCTGGCCAGCAGAATAGTGCGTGGGGGGCAGGGTGTAGGGATTGAGCAGTTGGAGACAAAGCTGGACTGTAGAGTGGAATGCTGTTTCCAGAAGCTAAATGTGGTGGTTTACACTTCTAATCCCAGCACTTGGGAGGTGGTGGTGGGAAGATCAGGAGTTCAAGTCATTCTTAGCTGTACAACAAGTTTGAGACCAACTGGAGCACAGTGAGACCCTGTCTCAACAAAACAAAAATAAAAGCAGAAAAGATGTTTCCAATATCTGAAACAGAGAGAAATAACAGTAACTATCAGGAATGTTTGCCTCTGTCCATGCCCCTAAATGAATGGTATCCACAATTCCATTCTTCTAGATCAAGGGGAACCCTGTCATTTCTCAATGTGTCCTGATGAGACCATATACCCCATTTTTGCCCTGTAAGGCACTTCCATTCCTGAAAGCACAGAGGTAGAAAAAAAACAGTTGTCTTTTCAACAGAGAAAGCATATGGCAAAATTTTACTTGTAAATCAATCAATTATCTTAAATGTTCATATCCATTGCATATTAATTACTTTCTCTTAATAAATATAATACTCCAGCAGAAGATCTTTGGAACACAAGTATGTGGCTAGAAGGAAGGAGTCAGAAATGATGACAGACCCTCTCTCTAAGACTCAGTGTAGAGGTTAGGTAAGGTTTTATTTTGTACTGAACCCTGCTACTGAACAACATGCCCTGCACACAGTACAGGAAAATGGCCACTTGTGTTTTACAGACAAACAGAATCCCAGGATGTCATTTAATAATCACACAAACATGGCAGCTGTTCCATTCCACTGAGCTTCACTGTCCTAGTTTGTCATCTATCCCAGAAAGACTTGGTAAGACTTGAATACACAGTTTTGTAAGTACAGTCTGTGTGATGCTAAGTAGCCTTCCTCATGGCACTTAGTGAGTTAAATAATTGTTACTAATACTTTAGTAACAAAAATAACATCATTTCAGGCAAGTTTACATTTTTATGTTAGTTTTTATTTTTTGTTTCACATGAACATTTCTATTATGCAAAATGAAAAGAACCCACAAGTGTTCTTTAAATTTTCTTACAAAATGGAATTAAGTCTCATGGATTTAAAATGTCTGTATTACTATATTGTTGTTCTTAAAAATGTTCTCCATTTCTGTCTACTGTGCTACGATAAGAAATTTTTACAATTGTATAAAAATGGAAGCAGAAAGTAAAGGAAAATCATGAGAGTCTTGTAATAGGGCTTCCCTTGTATCTTTCTCCCCAGTGCCAACCCTATGTCTTCATCTACTTTCTACCCAGGTTCCACCTGTGTGATACTCACTCTTAATCTATCCTCAGTACCTTGGGTGCCTTGATTGTCACTCCCCGAGCTGTATGAAAGCAGATAAGGCCTCAACATGGGTCTACAGAGCTCACCTCCCCCAAGATGTTCTGCTGCAGTCTGGGAGAAAACAGACTCTGATACTCCAGTGTGGCAATGCACTTTCTTTCCTCAATATATTCTTAATTTTTAACATTTATTTTTATTTGTGTGTATGAGAGAGAGTGTATGTGTCACAGTGCATGTGTGGCGGTCAGAGAACAACTGGTAGAAGCCAGTTGTGGGCGCTGCTTATTGAACTCAGGCTGTCAGACTTGGTGACAAGTACCTTCACCCACTGAGCCATCTCTTCATCTCACCAAAAATAGTTTTAAAATATTTTAAAAAGAAATATGACTTTTATGCAGTGTCTTTAAGAGTTGAGTTAAAATTAAGGTTTGAATTGCTATCTGCTTATAATCCTTCATTTAGAGTTCAGAACAAACATTCTTATATTTGAGGAAAGGAGACAGATGGAGGGAGGGAAGGAAGGAGAAAGAGAAAAATAGGGGAGAATGAAGAGGAAGGAAGGGAGAGAGGAAGGAAGGGAGGGAAGGAGGAAGAAAGGACTGGAGGAAAGGGACCAAAGGAAGGTGGGAAGAAGAAAGAAAGGAAGAAAAATAAAGGAAGAGAGGCAAGCAAGAAAGGGAAAAAGAAGGAAGAAAACCAGGAATAAATGAGAATGCGAAAGGAGAAAAATAGAAAGGGGCATACTGAAGTCTCTCCTTTGGCAAAGATAAAATATAAGGAACAAATGAAGATCAGGCCATTACAAACATTTGTTAAGTACCTTCGAGTGACAAGCCTCGTGTATGGGTTAGACAGATAGCCAGTGACTAGAAACCTTGTCTGTTTAACTGAGGCACACCATGACCACAAGGTGTGGACAGTCCACCCACCCTGCCATGGATCCTGTAGTTGTCCCTTCCTGCTTTTAACTTGTATTTTCAGTGTTGAATTCCAAAGTCACCCTCTTCCTGCTCCAGGCTGTGCCTGTCTAGTGACTCTATTCTCTTTTATTCCACATGGTGTCACTCTGTCCCTACCAAGGACACTGTCATCATCCACAGCTTAGTTTCTTCAAAGTTCTAATTGCTTTCTGAGCAGGAAGCATATTTATCTTGAGTTACAAAAGGGGGAATCCTCATTGCTTTCAGTTATGTATGCACTGGTTATCCCACCAAGCTCCAGTGGAAAACTCCAGTTCAGTGCTTACACAATGGCCCTAGTTAAACTAAGTAGGTCACAAAACAAAACCAAAAGTTAGAGATCTGGGGCAGGGACATATAGAGAGGAAGAGGGAGGGGGTGATGAGGGTAAGTAGAAAACAGAGAGAATGACAAAGAGGGTGACCAGAATATGTCATGTGTTGGTTCAAAAAGTGTCAAAGAACTAACTTGAGTAAACGAGGTGAAACAAAACTAGCTTCACTCTCAGACAGCATCATGCTTCTCATTTCTTTTCAGGCTTAGAACAAACAAAACAAAACAAAACAACAAACAACAGCACACAAACAGAAATGACAACACCTCTGTTATCACCAAAGTGACAGAGTAAGAAAGTAATACTTCTGCCATGTCTCTGCCATTGATTCACTACAAATCTTCATATGTATTATGATTGTATCATATAATAAGAGCTCAGTAAACAGTTTTTGATTAGTGAGAACAGGTAAATATTTATGAAGAAAAATTGAATTGTGAAAATGAGTACATTTGCATATGGTTCCAAAAAAGAAACTCCCATTTTGTCCAATTTTATCTAGATTAAGGATTTTTAAGTGGTGGCAAAGTCAGATTTTGAGGTAAGAGAAGAACTGATTTTCAGACATTTATTGGCCCTTAGAGAAAAGGCTTGGACTTGCTGTTGTTGCTGTGATAGGAACTTCAAGAGGGACTCTTAAGAAATTCTGACTGAAAGTGTCATGTCTAGAAAATAGGGTCATTTGGTAAGGAAGTTGAATATGTTTACACAAAATATCCAAGTAATCTTGATGGTCATTCATCCTTCAAATGTGGAATCATGTGCCTCATAATAAATATATAAACCCATTGCTGGCAATACTGAGGCAGGGTGAATGCAAGTTTAAGAACAGTATAGTAAAACCTTGTTCCCCAAACAAAAAACAATAGATAAGCAGAGACAGACAAACAGATAGAAACATGATTGATACATATAGAGAGACAGATAGATGATAAGATAGATAGATACTTAGATGATAAAGAAGTAGAATTAAAACATATATTCTATTTTCTGAATATTTTATGCAAAAATGTATGTAATTCTTAATTATCTGGTGGGAAAAATCTAAATATTGTCTATATGTTACGATTCATATCTCTGAAAGTTTGCAATTGATTCACACATGGCCATAGAATTTTCTCTTTCCAACTCTGCATCTCACCATGTTCTAAGAGCAGTGAGGAATGAAATGTCACTTATGAAGTCAAACAGGCTTACACCTAGGACACACTGCCCTTCCAGGAAGTGATCTGCAAGAGTTTTGAAGCTCCAGCTGCAGTTCTGTGCAGGTGTATCAGACAGGAGCAGGAATTTTAATCCACCCTGTAAGCTCATTTGATTGAATGGTCAAGTGACATACTTTTACTATAATTGTGATAGAGAATGTGCTACATCATCTTCCTAAGACTTTCATGTGTTTGTGTGTGTGTGTGTGTGTGTGTGTGTGTGTGTGTGTGTGTGTATGTGTGCTTAACTTGGCTTTTCCTTGAGTGTAATTTGGCCATACTATAGGTGTCTTCATGGGTATCTTGATGCAGCTTGCCTCTTACTATTTGTTTATTTAGGCACTTATGAAATATTCTTTTCATGAGGTTCCCCTGTTAATTATTAGGTACAATAATAAATAATGATGGGGATACTAGGAGAACTTTCCCCTGAGCAAATGACAAGGCCTGTGGAGGCAAACAGGCAGCATGCAGAAGGGTCAGCAAAACCTGACTTTTTCTTTTGAGCAAGGAGGATGTCATGATGATGCTGGCATTTGAAATGGAGAGGGTTGTTGTAGGAGGCCACTTGTTTGTTCCTGGCTGCTCATCCCTGAAATAACCACACAAAAACTGGATTAATTAAATCACTGCTTGACCTATTACCTCTAGCTTCTTATTGGCTAGCCCTTACATCTTAATTTAACTCATTCCTATTCATCTATGTATTGCCATGTGGCTGTGGCATACTGGCAAGGTTCCAGTTCATCTGTTCCTGGTGGTGGCTACATGGAATCTCCTGAATCAGCCTTCTTTCTCCCAGCATTCAGTTTAGTTTTCCCTGCCTAGCTCTGTTCTGCCCTGCTATCGGCCCAAAGCAGTTTCTTTATTAATCAATGGTAATCACAGCATACAGAGGGTATCTCACATCATCTCCCCTTTTCTGTCTAAATGAAAAGGAAGGTTTTAATTTTAACATAGTAAAATTACATATAACAAAACAGGTATGAAGCAAGAATTACAGTTACAATATTTTATCTAGTTTATCTTTTATCATAACTAACTATTTATTAGTTACAGAATAAAACTGTAACTATTTATTCTTCAACTCAATCAAAGACTTCAGAGAGATATAATATTCCTAAATAAACAAAAAGTGCATTGTAAGCAACTTGCAAAACTCTAGAATTGACAAAGACATCTCATTGCCTGGACAGTAACCTAAAGTTCTTCTGTAATGTTGGGGCATCCATCTTCAGTCTACAAGCCCATAGTATATGGCAGACTTTTCCATGAAGTAGGAAATTTCAAAGACAATTCCACCTATACTGGCAGTTTGTCAGTCACTTTCTTCTGTGTCCTAAAGAATGTCTGGCATACTCTTTCATGAAGCAGGAACCCCAAATGACCATCTTACCTTTAGGCAAGAAACTGCCCTTGCCTGGGCTGTTTGATGTTATGCTTGTATGAACTGGACATACATTTTTCTGTGGGTCCTGTATGTCCAGTTCATACAAGCATAACATCAGACAGCCCAGGCAAGGGCAGTTTCTTGCCCAAATGGCTAGCAAACTCCATAAAAAGCCTCTTTAGTGCCCGTCTTACTCTTGAAGTTATTGGTGCTGCCAGGAGCAGTTATGTCTCATTGTCATGAAAAGTCCTAAGTTATTAAAACATTTAAATACCATATTCTGAAGGTCTCTGAAAGATTTGGAGAATACCTATCTAACTGAAATATAGCTCTATATATCTAGAAAATCTAACTAACATGACTAGAAGCTTGACTATTATTGATGACTATCTATTAACCTATATTTATTAATTATATATTACATTTTTAAAAGAGCTGCACAAACATAATACCTTAATCAAGAGCAGAAATACACATATAACAAAATTGACCTTAAATTTGTATCAATAAATCAAGATCCATACCAATGCAAATCTCTATAGCATATCCCCCTTTAAATATAAACAAACATTTATAAACAATATTTGGGAATTTGGGCATAGTTTTCTCCAAATTGCTTCCTGCCTTTTGTTGGGTGAAGTATTTTTGGGGGTGTTCACATTGACCTTTTTGAGGATCTTGGTCCATCAAACCACATTAATCTGGAAGGATTCCACAGGTTCTCATACTCTGTGACAACAAAAGAAGAACCTCTTTTCCAAAGCAACAAATCTTTAGACCCAAATTTTGAAGTCAAGATACCTTTAAAAAATATATGTTGGTTTGGCTTAGTAGACCATACAATGAAATGTCTCTCTGTACTTAGTTAGCTCCATAACAGTCAAAAAATTCAAAGAAAACACAATAATACACATAATCCAGACTCTCTGTGTATAGTCCATCTTTATGTGGCTTATTTTTCTTTACTCCTTGTAATCTATGACTGTTTATACTCTGTCTCTTTAAAGATTTTGCTTTATAAAAACTTTGTTTTATTTTTATAAACCATTTATATCTTTTTATAACTCTCTATACTCTTTTTCTTCTCTCTCCCAAGTCTATGTACATTTTTTTAAACACACTGTGTCTTATTTAGAGGTCTTTTATGTCTGAATCTCTCTTATTGTGTATCTGAAATTCTTTTCTGTCCAGTAGTACTTTTCTGTGGTGTTACTAGAACTAAGGCTGCTTTGCCTTTTGACTCTGCCTAGTCCACATGGCAGAGATCTGTTCACCACCTCTGTGAGCCTTGCATACTACCCCAGATCCAGGTCTACAACAGGTCTATGTAGTGCCATTAAATAGATTGTAACATGCTACTCACAGTCCCCACTCAAGTGCTCGCCCTCCTGAAAGAGCCAGAGTTTGTGCTGGCAGCATGAACCAGGAAGCTATTATTTCAAAACTGCATGTTTTTTTTTCTTTTGCTACTACCACTGAATCAGGAAGACCTCTTTTAAAGGAACCATGCCTCTGCTTGCTTCTAGCAAACGGAGTAAGAAGCTGTGTTAAACTCTGTTTTTTTTGTGTTTTGAATTCCTTTTCAAGCTTTGTCAGGTTTTATGTGGATATAGTCGACCACATTGGAGCTCCAATTTGTTGTAGGAGGCTGCTTGTTTGTTCCTGGCTGCTCAGCCCCAAAATAACCATGCTGAAACTGTATTAATTAAATCACTGCTTGGCAATTACCTATAGATTCTTATTGGATAGCTCTTATATCTTAATTTAACCCATTTCTATTAATCTGTGTATTGCTACGTGGTTGTGGCTTACCAGCAAGGTTCTGGCTCATCTGTTTCCAGTGGTGGCTACATGGCATCTCCTGAATCAGCCTTCTTTCTCCCAGAATTCAGTTTAATTTTCCCCATCTACCTCTGTTCTTCCCTGCTATAGACCCAAAGCAGTTTCTTTATTAATCAATGGTAATCATAGCATACAGAGGAGAATCCCACACCAGGATTTGGGTCTTTGTTACCCAAGACAAACCTGAAATAGATATAGACATGCCAGATCTAAAGAGGGAGCACAGCATGTAAAAATTAACAATAATAATTAAAAAGAGAGGTTAATGAGATTGCACTACCCTGAGATGCATCCAGGTCCCAAGGAAAGCTTACCTGTGAGATTCCCTGAATCTCTAAAAGCTTTGGGTATGTTTAAAGGCAGTGTTCTACCTTTAAAAAATTGAGTCAGTTGCTCTTGGAGAATAAATGACAGACTGGCAGAGCTGTAATTGAGACCTCTGCAGGAGGTTGATGCACTGCTGCACTGGAAGCAATAATACCTGATGTGGGGACAATAGGCTGGAAGTGGTTGGACTTTCAGAAGATTGGGAGAAATTGGAAGAGTGAGCAGGTCACTCATGATCTTGATGGAGAATAGGATAGATGGTGCCACATCCATTAGATGTGCCCAATGATTTGTAATAATTTCAGACTTCAGCAATATGTAATAATTTATAACCATAAGAGGCTAATATTTAAAATCAATCTTAGGAAGTATACTATTACATACTTTTTCTAAATTAATTCACTAAATTTTTCAACTAAATTCTCTAAGAGGAACATTCTGATAAAGAAATTCATATTAATAACAATAATGACCAGAATTTTTCATGGGTATTCATCTAAGGCTGTTCTCAATATTAATTAACTAATATAGTCACTGCTGAAATGTCTATTCTGTTTGTATTGTGATATCTTTTTGAGCTGGTTGATTCTTTTTTCTTTCCATATTCTTTTATTTTTTTCATTAAAAAAAAGTTTACATTTCTTCCCCTTCTCCCAGTGCCCTCCCACTCCTCCCCACCTCTCCTCCCTCCCCCTGCTTCCTTAAAAGAGGGCATAGTGCCCTGCCCTGTGGGAAGTCCAAGGCCCTCCCCCCTCCATCCCGGCCTAGGAAGGTGTGCATCCAAATAGACTAGGTTCCCAAAAAGATAATAGATGCAGAAGAGATAGGTCCTAGTGTCATTGTTGATGGCTTCTCAGTCTGCCCCCATTGGTAGCCACATTCAGAGAGTCTGGATTGATCATATGCTCATTCAGTCCCAGTCCAGCTGGATTTGGTGAGCTCCCATTAGATCAGGCACACTGTCTCAGTTGGTGGACCGAGCTGGTTGATTCTTATCTTTTATTTACATTGTTAAACTGTTAGTCATTGTCATTTCAAGCATCTTTTCTAAATTCACAGAAGCATATGCTAAGTATTTGATCCTTGTCTTACCAATACTGAATGTTAAAGTTCTGAATATTGGATTTCTCTACTCTTTGGCACTTTTTCATGTATTTCACATCCTTGCACCTAATTTTGTCCACATATTAATTATAACTATCCCAAAGTCTGTATAATAACTTTTAACATGGATTTCCTATGAATTTCTTTTACAATTGTTCTTATTATTTATTTCTTCTCCTGGTTCTCAGTTGTGTGAAATCACATCCTGATACAATTAGAAATGTTACTGAAGCCAGGCAGTGGTGCACACCTTTAATCCCAGTACTCTGGAGGCAGAGGTGGACAGATCTCTGAGTTCAAGATTAGTCTGGTTTACAGAATGAGTACTGGGACACTCAGGGTTACATGGAGAAACTTTGTCTCAGAATAAAATAGAAAGAAAGAGGGGGAGAAGGGAGGAAAGGGGAAGGAAGGGAGGAAAGAAAGAAGGAAGAAAGGCCAATGAGTTCTGGACATTGTGCATGAAGAAACTGCAATGTATAAATCTCAGTAACTCAGTCTTCCGTAGAGAACTTAATGTTACATCTGCTCAAGAGCTAAGGCTAGGCAGACCAGTTTGGTGCACAACAGAATTGACCTACAGCTACTCTGTTTTCAGCTCATTCCAACTGTCTGCAGATGGTCCTTTGAGGGCCCTGCTGGAATTCAAAATGCTGACCTCTTCTCTTTCATGAACTCTGAACTCCAATTCCTGTTTTCATAGCTGTATAAGAATATAGTGATATGTATTGTGTATGTGTGCTTAAAGTTTTTAAAAATAAGTTATTTAAGATTATTCTAAATAGAAAAAGGTTATTTTTCATTATATGGATTAGAAAATACAGCCCCAAGTCAAAAATTTCTATGTCATAGAACATAGAAATGAGAAGGCAATTTTATCTACACTAAAAATTAAATAAAGGCCAGATTGATGGTGCACATATAATACCAGCATTCAGGTGGAGCTCCGTGAGTTCGAGATCAGTATGATCTGCATAGCTAGTTCCAGGCCACCCAGTGCTACACAACATAATGAGACCCTGTCTCAAAAACACATAAGTAAACAAGAAGATCTTTAAAAATTGATACTAAAATAAGTGAACATATTGATTTGTTCTTACAAACATACATTGTGCTGAAATCAGTCAGCAGTAAAGACTGAGTAAACAAGAAAGCCTGTCTTTCTGTCTAGCCAGCCAGCCTCCTCTTCTAATTCTGCAATCCAGAGAATTCATACAATGTTTAGGAGGCTAAAGTGGCCCCAGGCCAGCAGTGCTCAAAAACAAACACTGTAGAAAGCATCTCTCATTGGTCTGCTAATCTGCCTGTTTTAGAATTGGCTAAGCATGGATTCACAGGCAAAGATCCCTTCTCACAGGCTTGAATACAACCCCTACGAACAAAAAATCACAAAGAAAAGTATACTACAAAATATGCATTTTGGAAAATGTGTAGGAACATTTTAATCTGTTTTTTAATAAGTGAGAAGGCAGTAAAACTATAAAAAATTAGGTAAGAGAAAAAATGAGATAAAATTTGAAACAAAGCAATTGAAATTGATGACCAGATGCCTGGATACACCACAGATGAGAGAGTACTGGGTAAACGGGCACTGCACCAAGAGTGTCTACAAATGATCCCCAGAGTCCAATCTATTACGGTCAAGGATGCCAGAAAGAGGGAAGATACAGAGGATAGAATGAGGTAGCTACAGGTGTATCCTTTCCAGAATAGAGTGGCAATGACAAAATGGGCAAAAAGAACATGTTTAAGAAGAATCTCAAACAGGAAAAAATCTCATCAGGATCTGTAGGGAAAGGAAAACACTTTACAGAGGAACAATCCGGTGATGTCATCTCTCTTGACAAGAACACCAGAAAGCCAACTTAGGAGCCACAGATTGGGAGTGCTTCCCATTAACAGACCAACATTGAAAGAATTTCTGAAGCCTGAGTTTTAGAAGGAAAGTAACTCAGAAGTCTGAGTTGTGAGATAAACACAGCAGAGGGCAGCCAAGTATGCATGCATACCAAAATCAATGTTAATCACAAAGTCTTTCAACTCACATCCAACTGTAAGGGCTTTCATGTTTATTTCTATGTTATTTATTCAACTTATTATGTTCTTGCATCTATTACTGTTATTAAGGTAATCTGTGCTTCTAACTTTTTAAGAGATGTATTTTATTGTATTTGTGTGTGTGTGTGTGTGTGTGTGCATGTGCACATGCATGCACAAACATACCTTACACTGCTCATGGATGCCCCCCCAAAAGGTGTAAGATCCTTAGGACCTAGAGTTATGAGTGGTTGTGAACCACTAACATAGGTGCTGAGAACTGAACTCAAGTCTTTTGCAAGAGCAAAAATAGTCAGTCTTACAAGCTAAGCCAACGCTTCAACCCCTGTGTTTTTCTAACTTTTAAAATCAGATTTATTCTTTGGCTGAATGCATTCTGATTACTATCGACCCATCCTGTTTTATTTCTTTCCCACTCCTGTCAGTGACTCCCAATACAAACAATATTAAGAAAAATCTCAGTTCAGTGAAAAGTAAATTTTAACACAGTAAAACAGCGCCAACAACAAAAACAGAGTTAGATAGGTCATAAGACTGTTGCATTAAAGACTCTGTGTTTTTGACCCGTGGTACCCAGTTTGAAATCTTGAGTTTGTGATTTTGATTAAGTTAGTTAAAGCCATATTTACTTACCTGTCACATGCGAGTTGATATAGCAACCATCCTCAAGTGGCTATTGTGAGATTGAATTATTCACACAAACTCTGTTTAGAAAAGAGTTTCATTTATGCCTTTAAAAAGGTAGGAGTCATCACTACAGTGAATGTGTCATGAAATCCCCACTTACCACAACTTTTCAAAGGAGTTGTATCATTAATTTCTTCAGTATGGAAAATCCTAGTTTTTCTTCTCCATGTTCCTTTCAAAAATGGCAGAGTATGTGAATAGTTGAAAAGAACAGCATAAGAAACAAAAGTCTAAGTAACCAAGGACTAGTCACATACAGGTATTTGAGATAAAGTATTAGGAAGTGTATTCATTCTATGTAGAGATAAGTAAGTAAAGAAGTAGTGTAAACCAAGTAATTCATTCCTTTCCAAGCTGCTGATCAGAACATTTATCACAGCCATAGAAAGCAACTAGAATACCCACTGTCTACATATGCCACATTCAGAGACTAACAATGTGTCATGAGGTTTTTCCAGTATCCCTTTACATTGTTATGTTCAAAGCAATGTTATTGGGCATTGGCAAATCAGCTCAACTGGTGAAGAACTTGCTGTACAGCTGTGTGTGGATCTAAATCATCCAAGTGAAAAGTTGGGCACAGTGGCACATGCCTGTGTGCCAGCACTGTGTAGGTGGAGACAGGAGGATCCCTGTGGCTTGTTGGTCAACTAATCTAACCTATTTGTGAGTTCTGCATTTAGTGAGAGACCTTGTCCCAAAACATAAGGTGAAGAATGATTGAAAGAGACTCCAGATATAAACTTCTGGCATGAAAGCACACGAGTGCACTCGCACGCACGCACACACACACACACACACACACACACACACACACACACACACACCAACATGAAGGTATGCATGTAGCCTTCCACACACAAATGAGAAAACAATCAAAGTGATGTCTTTATTTTTTAAACTTGAAATTTGTTCCAAAATATCTTCTTCTCCTAAAGATAAAGGTCCCTGAGATACTGTAGAGAAGCAAATGAGTAGATGTAGCCTATTGGGTCCCTTGTCATCCTCTCAGCTTACTGATTGTGAGTTTTCCTCAATACTGTCTTTTAATGATGTCTTTTACCCATGATGCTTCCTCAGCAGAGGACTTCAAGTCCTTTAATATTGATATTTTGTCCCCTGTTTAGAATATTGGTTGCATTCCACAGATTTTTAAGGAATGTTAACAGTGTGGCTCCTGTTAAATTTTCTTTCCCCAAGGATGGCCAATTAACACACAGAGGTGGCCTTCAATGGGACTGACTGCAGCCTTTTTTATTTACCAGTTGAAATCTCCCTGTGCTGCCTTAATTCCATGATGATAGAACTTTTACAATGACTGCATTGTGTGGCCCTTGTGTGGCACCAGGCAACAGCAAGATCTTTGCCTCTGCCCAGGGCTAGATGTTTCAGAGTCTTAGCCTTGGTGTGATAGCATCAGGCTCCTGGAAATTCCCAGAAAGCACCTGTTTCTACCCCTTTCAAAGATTTCAAGGAGTATATGAAAACTTTCAGAAAAACTAGTATCATCTCTCTGCCCTGAGTGTAGCTTTCTCACAAGGACGTGTCTAATGCCAGCTCCTCCCCATGAGAAAATCTGACTTTGTCCTGGTCAGCAGCTATAGGTTGTACATGCCAGGGACCCTACACGTTAGGACATGAAGTAGGAGAAAGAATTTGAAGGCCTTTGTCAGACACATAAAATACTGATTTTTATGTGTCTTAAATCCTTCAAGTTTCTGAAAGGACGGGAGGCAATTTGTCCCTAAACCCAAGGTCTGATCACTTAGAAGCCAAAGTCATTACGAGCCTCATTTCTTCAGAGATAATTTGATAATTGATAAACCGGAGCTAAGGAGAAGTGGCGCTTCTGAAAGTACTACAGAGCAGAAAGACACCGGAACTCACTGCACAAGGAAGTGGTTTCAGATAACTCGCTGAGATTAGAAGCACATTGCATAACTGACGATAAGTGATGAATCCATCCACATGTCAGAGTCCACCTGCAGTGAGGACACGCTAATAACCAAATTGATTTGGGTTAGTTTTCAAGGATCAATAAACACAAATAAGAATTTTCTCTCATGAAGTAAATCTAACTGAGGAAACACAGACAGACTTAAAGGCAAATTTGTGATATGGAATGCTGAATTTTAAGGTTATATGACTATTGTATCTTCAGACTTTTTTTTCTTGATATTGTTATAAGTAAAGGCAGCTAATAGATGAAAATACAGTTCCTCAATTTAAAAAGCATAGAAATACCAATTTAAAAATGACTTTTCCTGAGTTTTTGGAGACATTTAAGGGATTACATGAACATGCCAGATGATCGCCACAATCCCGCCAACCAAATTCTGTGGCCTGGTTTGTAAATTTTCTCTTTCTTCATTACTTTTGTGTTTCATTACTGAGACCTGTTTTGCTGACATTCAAACCCAGAAAACATAGTTCTGTTTTGGATGCCTGGAGATGATGTCATGTATGCTGCTACAGGAAACTTTTTCTGTTTTTCTTAGCCTAGATTTTGAAGTTTGTGAAAAAAATGAAGAAAACAGAACTTCACAGAAATCCATGTATCAGTGAAGAGATGACCGCATATCTCACCACATGGTATCCATGCTAAATTAGTACTCTATCAGCTACAGTTCAACATGAGAAGGCACCTACAAAATCTCTCTGCCAAGACGCATTCTGCTGTGGCTTCACTCTGGGTGCTGAGGCTGAAGGCCCTGGAGCCGAGGGAAAGTCCATCTTTGCATCCAGCCTTCTTGGCAGTGGAAGAAAGTGTTGTATTGTTCTGCACATAAACCATCCCCATTACAGCTCAAGATGTTCTTTTCCTTCTAATCCTCATTTGTACCCCTTAGCCATTTGTTTAGAATTAAATTAACTGCAATTTGGAAGCTGCGGATGAAAGGTGCAGCATTGAGTGGATGTCACATGCTTCCTGAATGGGGCCGTCCGGCCTCTTTCACGGCCATTCACTGCACTTGAAAGGGTGTAGTGTGTGAATTGTTGGACTGTCACTCGGCAGAGAAGTCTGGCAGACAGCGTTACCGTGGAAACAGCAGGAAAAAGACAATTAGCAAAATGGCTCTGATTTTTTTCTTCCTATTTCTTTTTCTACCCCTGATTTAGGGAGGACACCCCCTTTTAAAACACACACTGGCACATACTCACAGGCACACTGGAAAAAAACCAATATTTGAACTTCTACTCGATAAGTCGAATTCTCCTATGGGCAGCATCAGTGAATTAAAATGAAATAATACTTGTAATATAAAATATTTATAAATGGTTCCCTCAAATTATTAGTCCCTTTCCCCCAGTTTTTGTTCCCTTCAGACTTTGGAAGAATTCTTTGGCAGTATCCTTAGGTAAACTACTGTTAATGAGGACAGCCTGTGATTTTAACCCTGGCACATTCAGTGTGCTTTTAATTACTCTGTCCCGTCATCACTCCCATGACAGAAACACAATGTGGAAACAAGGGCTTAAATGAAAAACGAGGTTCTCTGTAGATTTCTCAGCTTTAGTCTGAGTTGGAACATGAGGAAAAGCTGGTCATGAATGACTGCTGTGGGCAGAGCCTGTGGTTTGGGGCTTAACAAGAACCATGAACGATCATTTGATGGCGTCACCCATGCTCCAGATGCAGCTCAATCCAAGCCTTGTCAGACTTTGATTTCCTTTAAAAGACTATAAGTTAAGGAAATGATTTCACAGTTTAAGTGTTATAGTTAAGGCAAAATATGAGAGGGGGACAATTGACCAGAGTGTTAAATATTCCATCGAAGTAAAGCTTCCCCAACCACCAAAGATGAACTTGGGAGTGATGTGTAAGTTTTCTCACATGCTCTCTTTAGAAATGTTCTCATCCCCAACTTTGCAAAAAGCTCTGAGTCCAGCTTGACTCTGAGTGTGCACTGACTTTATGCAGATTTTCAAGTTTCTTTCAGAATGAAATGTTGCCTTTAATCTCAGCACTTGGAAAGCAGAGCCCAGTGAATCTCTGTGAGTTTGATTTCAGCCTGGTCTACATAGTGAATTCCAGGCCAAACTTGATTACAGGAGATGCTTGTCCACAAAAAAAAAAAAAGCCAGGGGTTGGTGGTGGTAGAGGAAGAAACATGGAAAGAAAAATCTTACATGAACACATCATTACCTGTGTACCCATGTATTGCCTTAATAAGTGCATGCTGATGATCACGTCATTTTTGTTATTGAAAACACTGATCATGTTTTAGAAATACTGCTCTTCACAGGACTTTGAGCTTTAGAAAGGATGGAATGGCAGAAACAACCATTGCCATGCTGAGACCTATTCCATACCACATGTTCCCTGAAAAGATCTGCCAAACCTTAAAATTAGGTGATTATTTTCAGCGTGTTTATAACTGGTTGTTGAAAAATACTCCTTTCATGTACTTGATTTAAAACAAAGATTTCCTTTTTCTGAAAGCTCAGAGAACTATGTAGGTCTAAGCTGAAATAGCACACCAGTTACCCATTATCCTGTTCAGCTCCCACACCATGTGCATTATTCCTGGCATGATGATTTAGATATAAAAGAGCTCAATGACTGATTACCATTCAACACAACATCCATGGTTCCCTTCCATTTTCTTCAGACTTTCCCATCTGTGTTATGCGTGCCATCACTATGTACTGTTGAACTTGTATTATTAAAGTAATTGCAGTTTTCCAAACTAGTTAATTTATTTTCTTGGACTGTACCCTTCAATTTAATACTCTTATTCAAATATCCTTGTCTTTTGTTTTAACATTTCAGGGTCTAATTCCATTAAGAATTCAGAGAGGGGCTTCCTTCGTAGACTGTACCATAGCTTTATAACAGACAATGATGTCTGGTTTCAAAGAGAAACAGAATAATCTTGTGATGGCCAAAGAGTTCTATTAGAAGTCACAGGATACAACAAATGTTTATACAAGTAGAAGTCATACTTTTAAGACAAATACTCAGAATTTAAAATCCCTCTCCTACCAAGATTTCTACTGCTGATAAAACACTGACCAAACCTAATGTTTCTAGGAATAGAATTGCATGGTTCATGTTCTCCAGTCATCATCTACTACTGAGGTCTTGACAGGAACTCAAGCAGGAATTTGGAGGCAAGAACAGAAGCAGAAGCCATAGATGAGTACGGCTTCCTGCTCACTTTTTAACACAATTCAAGACTGCCCACCTAGAAGTGATACTGCTGGTCCCACCCACATCAATCATTAATCAAGAAAATGTCCCCACACATGTCTATGAGCAATCATAGGGAAATATTTTCTCAACTGAAGTTCTCTCTCTCCAGGTGACTCTAGTTCGTGTCAAGTTGATAAAAAACAACCAGCACAGTTCCTATTTGTTTCAAGTACAAGAAACTCAGTGGAGTCCTTCTTACACCATACAAAGTTCAGTGCCTGTAGCTTAACTAATGCATTGTTAGTGACAATCCATATCTTCCCATGGTGCTGTGTATGTTGCTGTGCTCATTCCTTCCTGGTTCATTCATTAATAATTTCCACTTCTATGAATTCTGGAATGTCTACAACATGACACTGCTTTCAGCTGATAAGAAGGAAACTGGATTCAATGCTACTTGTGTGTGTGTGTATGTGGTATTTTATGGGCTTTACTACATTTGTCACCTATGAGCCCTCTGGTTATGAAATGCCATCCTGAACTGGTCAAACTGAACCCTCAATCTTTGTCTCCCAGGCTGCCTCCATGCCCTGTGACCATCAATGTAATGCCTGATTCTCCTCCAGTTTCTAGTGCTGCTGGCCTCAGTGGACTGCACTCCCTACTTCCTGACAGTTCCCTGATTCCTGGGCTCCCAGTGTCCTCATCACCGTTTACTAGAAAGGCTTTGTTGGTCCACGGTGGGCCAAGGTGTCAAGATGAAACTTGCTCTCAGCCATTTTCCATTCACAGTCACAATATCAGGATTCTGAAGAGCTTCCTGACTCATACAGAGGAAAACATCAAATTCAACATTCGTTTTGCTGATTTGTGTCCTAGCCCCACCTCTTCAGGATTATTTCATCTCAAAACCTGTCTTTCCATGACAATGACTGTTACGATAAGGATGGGGAATGTCCCTCAGAGGCTCATGTGTTTCAACAGTTGACCTCCAGCTTGTGATTTTTTTAAAGAGGTTATGGAACCCTTAGGAGGTAGAACCTAGCTGAAAGAAGTGAACCACAGGGGCAGGCATTGAGGTTGCATAGCCGGATCCCACCTCCAGTCTATTCTGATTCCTTATTGTGGATGCAATATGGCCAATTGCCTTAAGTTCTATAGTCATTTCTTTCTTGTCATCAGAGACTATTTTATCTTAAACTTTGAGCTCAGATAAACTCTTCCTCCCTTCAGTTGCTTTTTGTAAGATATTTAGTCACAACAATGGGGAAAGTAGCTAATATTTTGTAGCACGGATAAGTTCATTTTGAGACTCCAACAGAGGCTTACATTTCAGGTGTCATAAAACTGAAGTAATTGCCTTTCCCAGAGGAGGTTATCCTAATAAAAATTGGAGACATGGGGAATATAAGAAATAAGTCTTTTTGTAAATCCATTGAGGCTCCCACCCTCAGAAGCTTCAGTAATGCAGAAATTGTCAAAGTCAGAAAGAAGACATTGAATCATACTTTTATGAATTGATATTTGTCTGGTAGTGATTTTTTATTAAAATAAATCAACACATAAATAATACCAATATTGCTCTTCAGTTGAAACCTAACAGTTGATTTCTTAAACTCACAAGACAAAATTCAAATTCCCTTACAAGTGTACTAGACCAGCCGGTTGTGGTGGCACATGCTTGTAGGATTTGCTGAAGGAAGCAGAGACAGGAAGATTATGAGTTCCAAACCATCCTGGGCTACAAGTGTACAATACCAAACATAATTTAGCTCCTAAGGACTTCTGCTGCAAGCTGACTTAGAAGAAAAGAAATAAGAAAAAAAGTCAAAGAGTATATTATTTAGCCTTACATCAACTAAGTTGATGGTGTTTTTCTAAGCATCTATTATGTCTTAATGGAGAAGAGTTACATTGTGAATTTCTGCTATGTTTATCATCTTTCTATGTGAACTCAAGATGAGAGTGTATAGGAGATGAGCGGGCACAGTGGGGCAGGCAGGCAAGAAATCTGAATTGTTCCCACTTCAGCTTTTAAGGAGTATTCTTCCTATGGTCAATTATCATGACATAACATTGGCAAACAATTATCATGTTTATTCAGACCTCTCAAAAGCTGTCTTTTCTGGCACAGATATCAGTGCAACCCATATGTACAGCTTCTTTTATGGTGCATCAGGTATACCTGGGGAGTGGGCTCTTGTAATGTCTGTCAAGAGCTTGGAATTCTTATTCTCCAAGTATCTCCCAGATGAAGACATTGTTATTTAATAACCAATATACCTAGAACCACTGGCTTGAAATCTCACATAACCCTCTTCTTGGCTCAGATTAATACTCCATTTTGCCTAGCAGTCCGAGATCAAAGCCAATAACAGTGAAAAATCTTTCCTAAGACCTGTGAGATGGTTCAGTGGTTAAAGCCTGATGACCTGAGTTTGACTCCTAGGATCCGCATGCAAAAAGGAAATGACTTCTACAAATTGTCCTGATATCTACATAGGTGTGTGCACATGTACACACACACATACATGCACACAATCACACACCACACACTAAACAAATACAATTTTTAAAAAGAAAGAAATTCCGTCCATCCTCCTTACTTTAGGTCACTGCAGTGGTTAAGGCTACACAAACTCTTGATACTCTTGAGTATAACTTCCAATTTATAATCTCCCTTGATTTTTAACTTTGCATTCATCATAAGGAGGTTGTTAGAAAATTGGAAATCAAATTTCTCACTGGCTCAATGTACCAAAGACAGCACCAGTTTCTGGTAGACAATGGACTACATTCCATAGCTGAGAATGTTGGCTGTGCCATTTTGGACAGACTTCCTCTTCTCTCAAGACTTGGTTTCTCTTGTGGGGGAGTTAATGGTTCTGTATAGTTGCTATAAAGTAAGAATGTGGATCAGAAATGGTCTGATATGGACTGGGACTGTCATTGTAATGACAAATGAACTACTCTGTTTAATTTTTCATCATTGTTAAGAAGTAGATGACATTTAAAGATATAAGTATTTTTGAAGTTTATGTGAAGTCATGAGAGTCTATTAGATCTAGATTTTACTGGAGAAAATTACTGTCTCTTATGTTCTCACTCCATAAAGCTGCTGGAGAAAGAACATTTCAACAGTTACTTTAGAAAACAAAGCAACAATGCATAATGCAATTATGCACTGTGTGATTCATTAGATAACTGAATTTTAAAAGGAATTCAAAACTAAAATTCATGAGTGTTGCAATCTTAAAAAAAAAGAAGTCACACCATGCAACAAGGCTCACATAGGAAGTTTACTGGAAGAGAAGAGAGAAGGGACAAAGAAAGGGGCAGAGACCGGTCTTTGGGGACATGAGTGGTGGAAAAGAAAGAGAGAGATAGACAGATAGATAGAGAGGGGAGGGGGGAGATAGGCAAGGCCCACCTTTTAAAAGAGAACCTAGCCAATGAGCACAGTGGGTTCTCTTAGAGGCTGCAACTGAGACATACTGAGGGAAGGCCAGTATAGATGCCTTAATAATAACATTAAGAGCATGAATTTAAAGACTTTTTGAAGAAATATAAATAGCTATTGGTTTGCGTTTATATATACAGACAAAAATGTTTGGTAATATTACAGAATTGGCATTTAAATGTAGTATTGTGATGACTGAAAGGTAACTTGGCTAATGAATTTTGGTATGCAAATACAATATATATGACAATCACTGTCTGTTAACAGTACCTCCCTAGGCCTTTTTTATCTAACTAGTGTATGGTTATTAACTTCCTATTCTGTAGTATTTATTTGCATTTATTTCTGTTTTTATGTTTACCAACCATTTTATTTTAAAAAAATGAAAGATGGAGGGAGACAAAAAAGAGCACACAAATGAGAAAGTCAAACATTTGAGGTTCTGATGTTAAGTATTGTCAGTCAAGCACACGGCTTAGCAGATGATCCCTGTGTCTTCTTCCTTACCTGGGACAAACTTGAAAACATCAGGTTTTCCTGATTGTTTTGCACATAATGGCACTAATTCTTGATATTGTTTTTTGGCTTCTATTTTAACTCACTTTGGAAATATTATAGAATGAAACATTTAAACATTTAAATATTTATCCATGTTACAGTTTCTTAGAAGAAAGTTGTCAAGCTGTACTTGATTCAATGGCTTACACCATTTTAATATTGTCATCAAAGGCCAGGGCATAGGAATGAGCTAAGACACATTAGGGTATGTTATTTGTAAATGCACTTACCAAACTTTCTGAAGAACAGATTTCTGTCCAGAGAAATGTGAGAAAGATGGATCCCCATGCCAGATTTGCACTCTTGTTGGCTTTGGAACCAGCATCAGTGTTTCTGTCTGGCTAACATACTCTTCATTCTCCCTCAGGCTGTTTCAAACCTGCTGCCTGTATCCTCAGATTCCACTAGGATATACATTGTATTTCATTTCCCATTTTTCTTGAAGCTCTTATTGACTGGTGGATCCTTGTTGATGACTTTGCAGCTGTTCAGGAAAACCAGTCAGAAATTTTGCCAGATGACCATCAGTTCTGCTGAGCTGGCCATTCTCTCCTGTTTAAATTCAGGTTTGGGTTTGGGGTGAGAAGTGACAGAGATCAGTGTCATCCAGCACCTCACATCAAGGGCATAGTCTCATCAGCATGGATTTCCTTCACTCCTTAGCCAGTGAAGGTTTATCAGGTTTCCTCACTGGGAACTTATTAACATGCATATTATTTATGCATATTCTTTGATAGGAGGTCAATATGCATAGCTGATATCTAAGGAGTAGGAACTTAACCTTTCACTCTTTGAGGACCAAGTGTCTATATAAATCATTTGGAATTCTTCTGTATGGGATATGGTACCTTTTCCTCTAAATTTCTGTTATTCACAAATGTTTTTATATTAGTGTTGACTCAGGATGTTTATCTTACACCTTGGGCTTTAATCTCTTACCATATATCTCATTCATTTGGTTATTTTCATTGGTCTGGCCTTGGACACTGGGAGATTTCCACTGTGCACTCTTCAGTTTTTCTTCTTTTTTCTTTCATCTTATTTCCTTCATTTCTTTGTCCTCTGTTCCTTATATTTTTATGCTTTTTGACACAAAATGCTGAAGGTTAATCATGCATAGTTCCTGTTTTATTTCTAGAAGCAATCATTCCCCTAATAAGTTTCTTTGACTGGGGTATTAGAAATCTAGAGTTATACCAGGAAGTGGTAGCACTTGCCTTTAATCCCAGTACTTGGGATGCAGAGGCAGGCAGATCTCTGTGAGTTCAAGGCCAGCATGGTCTACAGAGCGAGTTCCAGGACAGGCTCAAAAGCTACACAGTGAAGCTCCACCGGGAGCAGAAGCCAGGAGCAAAACCAGCCCTGGAAGCCAACCCAGTCCCAACACTGGTGAAGCAGGATTGAGCCAGCCACCAGATCCAGAGTCAGCAATCTCCACTGGAACAGGTACAGGAGGGTAACCACTGAGCAAGTTAGCCAGAGCCAGAGACTGCTGAGGGTCCGGACGTGAATCTGGGACCTTCAAGGGAGTAGACCTAAGCCAGGACCCTAGTTGGTCTGGGTGTGAGTCTAGGACCTCCCAGGAACTAGGCCTGATCCAGGACCTCTGCCAGTCTGGGCATGAGTGAACCTGGGACCTCTAAGGGAATAGGCAGGAACCAGAGATCTCGGTGGGGCTAGGCATGAGTCTGGGTCCTCAGAGGGAGTAGGCCTGAGCCAGGACCTCTGTGGGTCCAGGCATTGGTCGGGGACATCAAAGGGAATAGGCAGGAACCTGGAACCACTGTAGGTCTGAGTATGAGTCTGGGACCTCTGAGGGAGTAAGCAGGTCCTCTGCAATTCCGGGTACACCCGAGCCTGAGACCTCCAAGGCAGTAGATGGGAGCCAGAAACAATTCCAGGTCCAACTCTAACCCAGGGACTTCTGCAGGAGGGGTCCAGACTAGGATTTACAGAAACAGGGCAAAGTCGGCAACCTAGGCAAAAGTAAGCCTGAGACAGCAAACTCCAAGGGAGCAAAGCAAAGCACAGGAGTGCTGAGCTATCTCCAGGAACATGGTAACCAACGGAGTAACTAGAACTGTGACACTGACTGTACCACAAGGAAGAACCATCTGAGCTTTGGATTCACTGGAACCTAGAAGATTATTCAACAGAATCTCAGATGACCCCAACAACACCTATTAGAGGAAAATATGAGTAGAAAAGGTAAGAACACATGCAACACCGCAAAGAGCAACACAACACCTTTAAAACCTAAAGACCATACAACAGCAAGAGTTGAACAACCAAATATGGATGAACAGAAGAAAATGACCTAAAAAAATAACTTCAAGAGTATTTTAAAACTCTTAATGAGGAAATTAGAAATTCCCTTAAAGAAATGGAGAAAAAGACAAACAAAAAACTAGAAGTCATCAGCCAATCACTTAAAGAAAACCAAGAAAAAGAAAATAAACATATGAAAAAAACTATTCAGGACTTGAAAACTGAAAAGGAGGCAATAAAGAAAACACAAACTGAGGGAATTATAGAAACAGAAATCATGAGAAAATGATCAGGAACCACAAACACAAGCATGCAGCAGAACACAAGATATGGAAGAGAGAATCTCAAGCATTGAATATACAATAGAGGAAATAGATTCATCAGTTAAAGAAAACATTAAATCTAACAAAAGATTAACCCAAAATATCCAGGAAATATGGGACACCATGGAAAGGCCAAATCTAAGAATAATAGGTATAGAAGAAGGAGAAGAAGTTCAACTCAAAAGCACAGAAAACATATTTAATGAAATCATAGAAGAAAACTTTCCCAACCTAAGGAAAAATATGCCTATGAAGATACAAGAAGCTTACAGAACACCAAATAGACTGGATCCAAATAAAAAGTCCTCTTGCCACATAATAATCAAAACACTAAACATACAGAGTAAAGAAAGAATATTAAAAGCTGCAAAGGATAAAGGCCAAGTAACATATAAAGGTAGACCTATCAGAATTACACCTGACTTTTCATTGGAGACAATGAAAGCCAGAAGGTCATGGTCAAGCGTTAGGCAAACATTAAGAGACCATGGATGCCAGCCCAGACTACTATACCCAGAAAAACTGTCAATAACAATAGGAGAACAAAACAAGATATTCCAGGACAAATCTAGATTTCACCAATACCTAGCCACAAACCCAGCCCTACACAAAATACTAGAAGGAAAACTTCAAGCCAAGCAAGTTGGATACACCAACAAAAACACAGACAATTGATGGTCTCATAGCAGCAAGTCCCAAAGAAGGGAAAAATGAACAAATTAACATCACCAATAATGAAAACTAAATTAACAATCACTGGTCATTAATATCCCTTAATGTAAATGGACTCAACTCACCTATAGAAAGGCACAGGCTAACAGATTGAATACAAAAACAGAATCTATCACTCTTCTGCATACAAGAAACACATCTCAACCTCAAAGACAGACATCGTCTCAAAGTAAAGAGTTGGGAAAAAATATATCAAACAAATGGATCTAAGAAACAAGTGGGTATAGCTATCCTAATAGCTAACAAAATAGATTGCATGCTGAATTCAGTCAAAGAGACGAAGAAGGTCATTTCATATTAGTCACAGGAAAAATTCATCAGGAGGAAATTTCAATACTGAACATCTATGCCCCAAATACAATGGCACCCTCATATGTAAAAGAAACAATTCTAAAGCTTAAATCAAACATTAAACCCAACACACTAATAGTGGGAGACTTCAACACTCCCTTCTCACCCTGGAAAGGTCAATCAGACTAAAAATGAACAGAAATAAGAGAACTAACATGTTATGACTCAAATGAACTTAACAGACATCTATAGAATAATCCATCCAAACAGAAAAGAATATACCTTCTTCTCAGCACCTCATGGAACCTTCTCAAAAATTGACCACATACTTGGTAACAAAACAAACCTCAATAAATACAAAAAATTGGAATAACCCAATGTACCTTATCAGATCACCATGGTATAAAACTAGTAGTCAACAGCAATACTAATTCCAGAAAACCCACAAACACTTGGAAATTAAACAATGCTCACCTGAATCATCATGGGTCAAGGAAGAAAAGGGAGAAATTGAAGACTTCCTAAAATTCAATGAAAATAACCACACAACATACCCAAATTTATGGGACAAAATGAAAGCAGTGTTAAGAGGAACGTTCATAGCACTAAAAGCCTACATAAAGAAGCTGGAAAAACCAAACATTAGTGAATTAACAGAACATTTGAAAACTGTAGAACAAAAAAAGGAAACTCATCTAAGAGAATTAGATGGCAGGAAATAATCAAAGTAAAAGCTGAAATCAACAAAATTGAAAACAATACAAAGAATCAATGAGACAAAGAGTTGGGTCATCGAGAAAATCAACAAAATAGACAAACCTTTATCCAAACTAACCAAAAGGCAGAGAGAGAATATCCAAATTAACAAAATCAGAAATAAAAAAGGGGACATAAAAACAGACATGGAGGAAATACAGAGAATCATCAGGTCATATTTCAAAAACCTGTACTCCACAAAACTGGAAAACTTAAAGGAAATGACCAATTTTCTGGATAAATATCACTTACCAAAATTAAATCAAGACCAGATAATCAAATTAAACAGACATAACTTTTAAAGAAATAGAAACAGTCATCAAAAGTCTCCCGACCAAAAAAAAAAGCCCAGGACCAGCTCAGAATTTTACAAGACTTTCAAAGAAGAACTAATACCAATACTCCTCAAATTATTCCACACAATAGAAACAGAAGGAACATTGCGAAACTCTTTTTTTGAGGCTTCAATTACCCTGATACCCGGACCACAGAAAGACATTACTAAGAAAGTGAATTACAGACCAATCTCACTCATGAACATTGATGTAAAAATACTCAATAAAATACTGGCAAATTGAATCCAAGAACACATCAGAACAAACATCCACCATGATCAAGTCGGCTTCATCTCACAGATGCAGGGATGGTTCAACATACAAAAATCCACCATATAAACAAGCTGAAAAATAAAACCACATGATCATCTCATTAGATTCTGAAAAAGATTTCGACACAATACAACATCCCTTCATGATAAAGGAATTGGAGAGAGCAGGGATACAAGGAATATACCTAAACACAATAAAGGCAAATATATAGCAAGCCAATAGCCAACATCAAACTAAATGGAGAGAAACTCCCACCAATTCCACTGAAATCAGGAACAAGACAAGGTTGTCCACTCTCTCTGTATCTATTCAATATACTTCTTGTGGTCCTAGCTAGAACAATAAGACACCAAAGGAAATCAAGGTGTACAAATGGGAAAAGAAGAAGTCAAACTCTCACTGTTTGCTGATTGTTTACATAAGCGATCCCAAAAATTCTACCAAGGAACTTCTACAACTCATAAACACTTTCAGTAATATAGCAGGATACAAGATTAACTCAAAAAAATCAGTAGCCATCCTGTACACAGAAGGGCTGGGAAAGAAATCAGAGCTAATCAACACCCTTCACAATAGCCACAAATAGCATAAGATATCTTGGAGTAACTCTAACCAAATAAGTGGAAGACTTGTATGGCAAGAACTTTAAATCTTTGAAGAAAGAAATTGAAGAAGACACCAGAAAGTGGAAAGATCTCCCATACTCCTGGGTAGGCAGAATTAACATAGTGAAAATGGAAATCTTACTAAAAAGCAAACTACAGATTCAATGCAATGCCCATCAAAATCCCCACAAAATTCTTCAAAGACCTTGAAAGAACTGTACTCAACTTCATATAGAAAAGAAAAAAAAACTCAGGATAGCCAAAACAATTCTGTACAATAAAAGAACTTCTCAAACCCTGACTTCAAACTTTACTACAGAGGTACAGTACTGAAAAGAGCCTGGTATTGGCATAAAAATAGACAGGAGGACCAATGGAACCAAATAGAAGACCCGGATATCAATCCATACATCTTTGAACACCTCATTTTTGACAAAAAATATCAAATGGAAAAAAGAAAGCATGTTTAATAAATGGTGCTGGCAGAACTAGATATCAAAATGTTGAAGAATGAAAATAGACCCATATCTATAACCATGCACAAAACTCAAGTCCAAATGGATCAAAGACCTCAAGATAAAGCCAGCCACACCGAACCTTTTAGAAGAGAAAGTGGGAAGTACACTGGAACACATTGGCACAGGAAACCACTTCCTAAATATAACCCAAGCAGCACAGACACTGAGAGAAACTATTAATAAATGGGACTCCTGAAACTGAAAAGCTTCTGTAAAGCAAATGACACAGTCAACAAGACAAAACGATAGCCTACAGAATGGGAAAAGATATTCACTAACCCCATATCAGACAGAGGTCTGATCTCCAAAATATACAAAGAACTCAAGAAATTTGTCATCAAAAGAACAAATAATCCAATTAACAAAATGTAGTAAGACCTAAACAGAGAACTCTCAACAGAGGAATCTAAAATGGATGAAAGACACTTAAAGAAATGTTCAACATCCTTAGTCATCAGAGAAATGCAACTCTGAGATTCCATCTTACACCTGTAAGAATGGCCAAGATCAAAAACACTGATGACAACTTATGCTGGAGAGGTTGTAGGGAAAAGGGAACACTTCTGCATTGCTGGTGGGACTGCAAACTGATACAGCCACTTTGGATATCAGTGTGGCAATTTCTCAGAAAATTAGGAAACAACCTTCCTCAAGACCCAGTAATACCACTTTTGGGTATATATCCAAAGGATGCTCAATGGTGCCACAAGGACATGTGCTCAGCTATGTTCATAGCAGCTTTGTTTGTCATAGCTAGAACCTGGAAACAACCTAAATGCCCCTTGACCGAAGAATGGATAAGGAAAATGTGGTACATTTACACAATGAAGTACTACACAGCAGAAAAAAATAATGACATCCTGAATTTTGCAGGAAAATGGATGGAGCTAGAAAACATTATTTTGAGTGAGGTAACCCAGACACATAAAGACAATTATCACATGCAATCACTCATAGGTCGTTGTTAAACATAAAGCAAAGAAAACCAGCCTACAAACCACAATCCCAGAGATCTTAGACAACAATGCAGACACTAAGAGAGACTTACATAGATCTACTCTCCATGGGAAGTAGAAAGTAGAAAAAGACAAGATCTCCTGAGTAAATTGGGAGCATGGGGTCCTTGGGGGAGGGTTGAAGGGAGGATGGGAGAGGCAGGGAGGGGAGCAGAAAAAATGTAGAGCTCAAGAAAAATCAATTAAAAAAAAAAACCTCTCAAATACTGCTCTGATGCCATGCCTGCCTGCTGCCATGTTTCCTGCCATCATGGTCATAAACTATGCTACCCTCTGGAATTCAAATTAAAATGTTTCTTTTATAAAAAAAAGTTACACAGCAAAACCTTGTCTCAGAAAAGCCAAAAATAATAAATAAATAAATAAATGTTAAAAATAATCTAAAGTTGCGGTTGCATATGCTCATATTTAACTGGGTGTCATTGGTTTTCAGTCTCCTCAATTTACAGACCATAGAAATAAATATATTTTTATGCTGAACTGTGTATAGACACAAATGTATGCAATGACTTTCACCCCTACTTTCTTCAATGAAGGTTTTGCAGGTATTTGGACAGTTTGATTCTCATTCTGAAATCTACCCAAGATCACCAAACCACTTAAATATATTTAGTGATTATTTCACATTTTTCATATATTTAGATTGAGTTTCTGTGCTGTCAAATTGCTTGATTTGTGAAGAATATATGGCTTCTACAATTAAATTATTCAGAATATTTTCAGTTACCCAAACGTTGTACTCACTCCACCTGGTAGGTCCCCTCATGGAACCCCTTGGCAGATCATTTAATTTCACAGTTAAACAATATTTTGTTATGTGGATGAACCACGGGCTTTTTAAGTTGTTGTTCTATTGTCCCGAGGGGTTGTAAGTTGGCAATTAACTAGTAAAAACATACTGAGAGTCAGAGAAGGTACCCTTGAGTACTTGTGCACAATATTGTGAGAGGACATGATATCAACTTTACAATTTCAGTTTTTCTAATGCATTTAATAGTTTTTATTCAATAATCATAAACAAATGCTATGAGGAAGATATTTTTCCTTCTTTTTACACTTTTGAAATTGTAAAACATATACAGTTAATTTATCATTTTAACTATTCAAAATCTACAATTCAGAGCAATAAATACATTTGACATATTGTATAGCTATTACCAGTTCCCAGCTTTAGACCCTTTCACTTTCCCAGAACGAAACCCTGTACCCTACAATAGCTTCTTACCATATCTCACCCCTGGTAACCATTCAGCTTGCCTCTGCAACTTTGCCTACTCTAAATACATTTTTAAAAAATATATTACTTGGGGATGGAGAGATGGCTCAGTGGTTAAGAGCATTGGCTGTTCTTCCAGAGGTCCTGAGTTCAATTCCCAGCAACTACATGGTGACTCACAGCTATCTATAATAGGATGTGATGCCCTTTTCTACAATGCAGGTATACATGCAGATAAAGCACCATATAAATAAAGCAAATAAATCTTTAAAATTATTTTTAAAATATATATATCACTTTATTATTTTGTGTGTACAGGTGTTTTGTCTGCATGTTTGTGTACCACATGCATGCAGGACCCTCAAATGGTAGCAGAAGGCATTGGAATTCCTGGGACTAGAGTTACAGACAGTTGTGAGCTGCCATATGAGTGCTGGGATTTAAATCCTGGTCTTTTGGAAGAGCAAACAGTGCTCTTAAATGCTAAGCTATTGCTCCTGTCCCTGTTCTGTACTTCTTATGGTGTTTTTGTTTGTTTGCTTGTTTGTTTTTTAAATAAATGCCTGGCTTATTTTCCTTAGTGCAACATTTTCAAAGTTTATCTACTCTGTAGCATGTAACAAAATTGCATTCATTTTTAGGGCTTAATAGGGGTGATGGTGATAATGGTGGTGGTGGTGGTGGTAGTGATGGCTTGTGTGTGTGTGTGATTGCCAACTTCTAGTTTTAAAGATTCCGTTTCCTTCTGGAGTGTCAGCTCTAACCTTGGCCTGCTCATTCTGAGTTAATTTCTACATGCCGTGCTGTAGGCCATTATATATTTGAAAGAAAGTTTTCTTAGTTTTCATCTTTTGAAAAATTACACCCTGTAAACATTCATTACTTTTAGAATCTTGTACTTGCTTCTGGGGTTTTCAAAATTTCTACTCAGGTGAGGTTTGGTCTATTACTGTAAGTTGACTGCCCTGGGAGGCAGTTGGATCCCACATGTGAGCAATGAATAGCCTTGGGTCCTTTCTGGGTCCTTTTCTCTCCAGGAATAGAAGTATGTGTACACTTTATTATTCTGAAATTTCTCTGAGGATCTTCTCCTAGCAAATGGCGCATACCCTGTCATGAACCTGACAATCACTGTTCTGTGCAATGTGAAGATCCCACTCATGCTTCTATAGCATAGGCTGTCATTAGCGGGGTTGCTTTCATGAGAGCTTTAACTTTTGCATTGGAAGCCCTCTGGGAACAGCACAATAGCAGCTGAGTGATGTTGATATGTGGTGTTGGTTTCTAAGATATCTAGGTCATCAAGGAAACTGTAAGGTGATTTCTGCTCTAGTGGAAGAGGCAGGAAAGGCATAACCCTAAAATCCTTAGATAAACTAACTTGAAAGCACTTCTCCCCCAAAAGTCAATGATATTAATTCTTTAGGACAAATCACAAATGTAAACACAAAACAAATAACCATAATTAAACAAGGTCTAACCTCAAGCAAGTTTCTCCTTAAAGGATATCTTTCCCCAACCACCCTGGGTTTTGAGGAGAAGGCATGTTCCTGCCCAGTGCCATGACCCACCGAGCATGACAAGAGACCCATATGCAGGCCTAGCCCGGGCTTCAAGGAAAAGACACAGGCTCATGTGAAGCTGCAAGGCACCAGGCAGACAGGCCACTATGGTGGTGAGCAAATACATGATGTGTTAGAGAGAGAGAGAGAGAGAGAGAGAGAGAGAGAGCATGGTTCATGTCCTGTGGACAGAGGCATGTCTGAAGAGGTGAAAGTGGTGAGGTGGGTGGCTTGATTACCACCCAGGGCCATGGTAATGTCTGGGCCTGAGTCCCTTGTTGAAGTTCTTGGCCCTGATGTAGTGATGGTCTGTGTTGATGTTCAAGGCTCCTGATATCACCAAAGGCAGAGAGAATAAGGCTGTACAGTTGCCCACCCCACTGGCTGCAACACTAGGGAGGACTGGTCCTGCTACTCACCAACTGATGCACTCAGGAGACAGGGTACTACACCTCACCTAGGTAGCACAATAGAACTGACCATGTTTGCAGGGGCATGGGCAAGTGGGGCCTGAGGGTATAAGAATAGGAAAGCAGGTTGTGCCCTCTCATCTGCCAAGTAGTGGCATGTGTAAGGGAAAGATAACATCCTCCCTTTTTCCCCTCAACACCTGCAGCAGGTGGGATACCTAAACCAATTCCTTATCAACTGCACTACTTGGGAGAATGGACCCTGATCCTTGCCTGGGCAGCACCCTGTAGACAGGGTACATGAGTGAGCCAACCCTGAGGGTGTGAGAGGGGCATAGCTGCTACTGCCTCCCTTGTCTGTGGTGTGGTGATGAAAGAAAGATGCCCCCCCTTGCTCCTACCACCTCCAGCTGGTGAGGGATCTGAGTCTCCCCTTTACCAACTGCAACACTCGGGAAAGCAGACTCCGCACCTCATCCAGGTGTCACAGCAAGGCTAACCCTGTTAATGGGGGCACAGGTGAGCTGGCCCCAAAGCTGTGAGTGAAGAGAGCCCTACCTCATCTGCCACATGGCGGCATGGGCGTGGGGAGGAGATGCCCTCCCCAACTCTCCTCAATGTCTGAGGCAGTGGGAGAGCTGGCCCTGAGGTCATAAGAGTGGGAGAATTGCCCCTGTTCCCTAACAGCTGTAGCACTCTGAAGAGAACGCTCTGCTCTTCGCCTGGCAGCATAATAGAGCCAACCCTGTTGGCTGAGGTGTGGGTGAGCCAGCCCCAATGCTATGGGTATGGGAGAGCAGTCCTCACTACTCATCTGTAATGCAGGGGAGACATGTGGTGTGGGTGGGGTAGAGATGCCCCACCCCTGACTCCTTGCTCTTCACCACCTATGACAGGGATTTGATCCTCCCCCTTACCAGCTGCAGCACTCAGGAAAGCAGGCCCTCTTGCCTGGGCATCACAGTAGAGTTGACCTTGATGGCAGAGCTGCAGGTGAACTGGCCCTGAGGATATAAAAGTGGGATACCTGGGCACACATCTCTCATCTGTCTTGTGGTGGTGAGGGAGAGGTAAAGATGCCCTCCCCCCTTTCCCCTGCCACCTGTAGTGTGTGAAGGAGCTGATCCTCCCCTTTTCCAGCTGCAGCACTTGGGAAAGTGGACCCTGTACCTCACCTGGGTATCACAGTAGAGCTGACCCTATTGATGGGGGTGTGGGAGAACCACCCTGAAAATGTGAGCATGGGAGTTCCAGCCCTGCCCCTCATCTGCCATATGTATGCAGGGAAGACATGCCCCCCTTACATCCCTCACTGCCTGTAGCAGGTGGGAGAGTGGTTCCTATGCCTTACGTGGCAACACAATAAATAGAACTAGCCCTGAAGGTGTAAGTGTAGTAGAGCCACATCTGAGGATGTGAAAGCAGGAGAACTGGCCCTGCCCCTTGCTCACTGCTGCAAGGGGTGAACTAGCCAGGGCAATGCTGGAGAGTTCATCCTGGTGGTGAAGACATATGAAAGCTGGTGGGCTGACCAACTCTGCAACTACCCTAGAACCAGGGATCTCAATGACACAGGGCAACAACAGGATAGCCATGAGAAGTCCCAATGAGGGCCCAGCATTGATAGTGTAGCAGAAGTTGGAGGTCTTGAACTAGACCAATGACTCTTTACTATGAACACTTGTATATATAGACATATGGATAAAGGGGGTTATCTTTACTGCATTACTCACTATGTCACACTATAGCTCCCATAAAGAGTTTGGTTTTTTTTCTCTCTTTTTCTTAAGTTTTATTTTTTTTTAATTTGGCAGGGAGGCTGCAGAGGAAGATATGCAGGGATGGAAAAATAAATGGAATTGAGATGCATGATGTGAAAGACACAAAGAATAACTAAGAAGAAAGTTAAAAAATGAATTCATACCAAAAAATAAAAAAGGAATATCTTCTACAAACAACAGCACATGTTGGCAAGGATATGGACTGCAGACTTGTTCAGTCATTTTGGAAATCAATATGGCAGGTTTTCAGAAAACTGGGACTTGATCTACCTTCAGACACAGGAATACCACTCCTAGGCATATACCCAAATGACACTCCATCTTACCGCAAGAATATTTACTCATCTATCTTCATAGCAGTTTTCTTCATAATAGCCAGAAACTGGAAACAACCTAGATGTTCCTCAACAGTTAAATGGATAAAGAAAATGAAAATGTGGTACATTTACACATTCCCACTGTGTTGCCTTGTCCTTAATATAATATAATAATATAATGCCCTTAATATAAGGGCATGTGCCTGGTTTTATTATAACTTGGTATGCAAAGTTTGGTTAATATCCCTGGGAAGCCTGACCTTTTCTGAATAGAAAAGGAGGAATATTAGATCTGGGGAGAGGAAATGTAGGGAAGATCTCTGTCTCTATCTCCATCCATCGGATGAAATTTCTATAATGGTAATCAAGATAATCATCAATGTGACTATGGTACATAGAGACAGAGACCCACATTCACATCAGAGCAATGGATTGAGCCCCCAAGGTGCAGGTGAAGAGCAGAAGGTGGGAGAAGATGAGTTAGGAAGTTAGGACCGTGAGGGGCTGGTCCACCTACTGAGACAGTGTGCCTGAACTAATGGGAGCGCACCAATCCACCTGGACTGGGACTGAATGAGCATATGATCAAACCA
>PVIU01009659.1:0-74840 GCA_004026605.1 Ondatra zibethicus
TAAGTTTTAAGAAGCATTTAGCATTTTAAAAAGTGCTCCTGGACAGTAAAGAATTACAAATATGCAATAAAAACAAATCTAGATGGAAAAGACCGCTAAATGGGTTACAGTGTTGAATAAATGTATGTAGGCTAGGGAAAGAGAAGAAGAATACAAAGAGTTATAAAAAGAAGTAAATGGATTTTTTAAAAATAAAACAGTCTTTAAAGAAACAGAGTATAGACAGTCATAGATTAAAGGAAAGATAATAAAATAAATATTAAACTTGTAGAAAAAGTAATACAGTAAAAATAAGCCATGTAAAAATGGAAAAGTTATAGAGTCTTGATTATGCATATTATTGTGTTATCTTGAAATTTTTTGATAGTGAATGAGCTAAGTACAGACAGACATTTCATTGTATGGGCTGCTGAGCTAAACCAGTATGTATATTATAAAGGTATCATGACTTCGAAATTTGGGTCTAAGGATAAGTTGTTTTGGAAGACGTCGTTCTCCTGTTTCCACAGAGGATGAGAACCTGTGGATTGCTTCCAGACTGGCGTGGTTTGATGGAACATGCCCCACTGAAGGTCGCTGTGAACTCCCCCCACAAATTTCTATGCACAACAATCAGCAGGAAGCAATATGGAGAAAACTACATGCATATTCCCAAATATTGTCTATAAATGTTTGTTTACATTTAAAGGGGCATATGATATAGATATGAATAATTTGCATTAGTATGGATATAAATTTAAGGTTAATTTTTACAAGTATATTATTTCTGATCTTGATTAAGTTATTGTGCTGTGGAGCTGATTTAAAATGTAATGTACTCATCTACAATAATAAAGCTTGTAGTCACGTTTGTTAGATTTTCTAGATATAAAGAGATATATTTAAATTAGATACTTATTCTTCAAATCTTTCAGAGACCTTCAAAATATGGCACTTAAAAGTTTTAAGAGCTTAAGACTTTTCATGACAATGAGACATATCTGCTCCTGGCAGCACAAGCTACTTCAAGAGGAAGATAGGCTTAGAAGAGGCTTCTTATGGAGTTGTTACCCATTTGGGCAAGAAACTGCTCTTACCTGGATTGTTTGATAAACTGGACATGTAGGACCTGGAGAAAAATGACTGCTGAACTTGCCAAGAGGTGAGATGGTCCTTTAAGTTTCCTGTTATATGAAAGAGTTTGTGAGATGTTCTGTAGGATGCAGTAAAATGCGAAAGACAAGCTGCCAATATAGGTGGAACTGTCTTTGAAATTTCCTGCTTCATGGAAAATTCTGCTGGATACTATGGGCCTGTGGGCTGAAGACTGGATGCCCCAATTGTACAGAAGAACTTTGGGTGACTGTCCAGGCAGCAAGATGTCTCTGTCAATTCTAGAGATTTAGAAGTGCTTACAATGCACTTCCTGTTTACTTAAATAATATTATATCCTTCTGGAATCTTTAATGGAGTTTAAGAATTTATAGTTACAGTTATAGTTTTCCATAGTTATGATAAAATGTAAAGTAGATATAAATATTGTAAGTGTAATTCTTACTTGATACCATTTTTGTTATATGTAGTTTTACCATGTTCATGGCAAAGCCTTTCATTTTATTTAAACAAAAAAGGGGAGGTGATGTGGGATTTCCCTCTGTATGCTGTGCTTACCATTAATGAATAAAGAAACTGCTTTGTGCCTGCAGCAGATCTATAGGGGAACAAGGTGAGGTGGGGAAAACTGAGCTGATTGCTGGGAGAAAGAAGCGTGGGGTCAGAGAGAAACCATGGAGCTGCCCCCAGAGTCAGACATGCCAAAACTTTGCTGTTACCACTGCCACATGGTGATATACAGATTTATGGAGATGGGTTAAGTTAATATGTAAGAGTTAGCCATTAAGAAGCTAGAGCTATGGTCCAAGCAGTGATTAAATTAATACAGTTTCTGTGTGATTATTCTGGGGCTGGGCAGCCAGTAAACAACCAGCATCTCACTACCTACAACAAATCTCTTTCCTCTTTCCTAATTGTTTCTCTGGGTGAATGTAAAGGGTTTGTCATTTTTTTTCAGAAATTGACCTGGAGACCACTGAATCTTTTATGTATTCTTCTTTCTGATGTGTTACATTGATTTAATTTTTCTCCTCCCCATATTTATACATATTTACTTCTGCATTTTTTTAACTGGGATACTTGTAACACACCAGATAGAATTTCAGAATTCAAGGCTTAAAAAAATTGCTAAAGGAATGGAACCTAAGTATTGAGCAGAATCAAAATTACTAAATTCTTTGGTTAGAGGGAAACACAGGAAAATCCTGCCCAACTCCTCTATAACTAGGTGATAGTCTGCAACTTGTTAGAAAGACTGGTATTCAATTACAAAATGTGAGCTTTAGATATCATCTTACAAGCTTGAAATGCATAAACATTTTTGAAATACTAATATCCAGCCTGTGTTCATCTACAGCATAAAATTTTTTAAAACTGGCAATTTTCTTCCTGCTTTTCTGACCTTAAGAACCCTAAAACAGTTTACTAATAATTAGATTCTACTTTGATTTTGCTTTCTTCATTATTTTCTTTCTTATTTTATGACAATTTTCAATGATATTTTTAATTAAAGCATTATATTCCATTTTCACAAGAAAACAATATAAAATAGCTGAATAATTTTAAAGGACATTTAAAAGCATGTTTCAGCAAATAAAAAAATTATTTCTGAATGATAAATATAAATATTAGGTTGTCATAAATTTACACATTCATTTGAAGCTTCTGATCATTATTTTTTGGTCTAGCTGAGTTCATGAGTGAAACATCAAAGTAATGACATTCACTTTCGGATTATTCTAACTTTATTGTACTTTTCCTTTAACCATTTTTGTTTGTCCTTATATTTGATGCTTTCATATATTCTCGTAGCTCATTCATGGTAGTGAAAGGCCTCCCTTAAAGGTTTTCAGGAAACATGAATTTCATACAAATCAAAATTGAAATGTCATAATAATTACAAGCCCCACTTCAGAGCTCTAAATGTGCTCATGGTTTTGCATAAGCTCTGTTATTAATCAGCTTCAGCTGTCCAGTTGACACAAGCTACTATTATTAGAGAATCTTCTTGAGGAAATGCATAGTTCAGGTTGACTTATAGGTGTGTTGCAGGAGTGTCTTGATTATTCATTGACACAAGAACACTCAGTCCACTGAGAGCAGTGTTATTACAAGAACAGGTGGATCTTGACTATATATTCAAAGACCCCCAGAGTTGGGAGACTCTCACTCAAGTCTCGGGATAACACGACCCCCCAAGAACTCACGAGAGACCATCGTTGCTGTAATCACAGGAGGTTTATTGACTGGAAGCAGAACACTGTGGCCAAGACTCATATCCCACACAGGGGTAGAGGAGTTCGACCCCGAGGAGCTGGGAGGAGTATTTAAAGGAAGAAACTACAACCCAAAGGGGGTAGGGAGGGTGTCATTGGAAAATTCTGAAAATACCAGTGTTAATCACAAGGGGATAACTCCCTGTTTCTCAAGATTGTTATCAAGATTATAATCTAATTTTGTGGTCAGCCAGTTCCTGGAACAGAGTCACAGCTGGCTAACCTAGATTTTTGGCTCTATTCTTCCTGCTAGGGGGTCTGGATTTATCCTGGTCTTTCAATATGAAGGCTAGATAATCATCAATGAACATGACATTAAGTGAACTAGAGGGTCAGTGTGTAAGGTGTAATTTTCCATGTATCATGTATCTGATTTCTTTCTTTCAAAATCTCCCTTGACTTCAATCAATAATGGATTATAATCTTGGTGGATAGGCCAAATATAACCTTTCTTTTCCAATTTATTTTGTTCAGACTGTTTTTATCACATCAACAGATGAAACAATATCATAGAGTTTCCCTTTCAAAATATAAAAAGAAGACAAAAGAGAATTTAGATAACCAGTTTATGTCAAAAAGTTCAAAATTGCAGGAAGGAAATTTAAATTCTGTTGTATTTTACATTCCCTTAGAAGGTTATTTTTGCTAATTATAGTACTTTATAGGTAAATAAGCTTGCTGAAATCATTAAGACAAATGGTAGCTTTACAGATGACAGAAACATTCACTTATACTAGGTTCCTTCTCTTTCATAAAGACTGGGGTTTTAAATCTCTTTGATAATTACAAAAGAATAGATTCAGGTCTCATATAAAACATCCCTGGGTGGTACAACTTCCAATTTTTTTAAAAAATAAACTTGTATCACAAAGAATAGAAAATGACCAAGGTTATAAAAGTTTAGTAAAATAGGAGGATTAGGAACTCTCTATCTAAAGCTATTAATTTTTATCTAGATGAGGGAACATTCAGTAGTCAGAGGGTTACAAGTAAACTAGTTCAAGGGTCATTGTTATACTAAAGGCTTAAAGAAAATCTCGTAATTATAATGGAAATGGTACAAAGACAAAAACTGAACACCAGCACTGGAATTCTAAAGGAATGCTTTTTAATGTGTCTGTAGTGTCCATCTAGCAGAAATAAACATGAGAGGAGCAACTAAAGTAATGACCTAGGTTGCTATGCTATTAAGGATCATTTTCCTTTGGAAGTTCTTAACAGAGCAAAAGAACTGTTTTTATCTGGTATGTCCACCCATGGGGAATAGAGGTTCAAAATGACCACAAAGTGTGAACCATTAAATAAAGGTACAAAGCCAAACCAAGATAATCCCCATTCCTCTTTTGACTCTCGAAATCATGGCTTTATTTTAAACACTCAGAATTTGTGGATCTAAACCTCAGGAAGAACATAGCTGAAATAAATCGCCTCTCTTTTATGCAGCTGATATTGGAACAGGAAGGCTAGTCTCTATTAAGAGTGTAACCCAAAATTCCTACAAGCCATCTTTCCAGTATAGCAAGTTCAGAGAGTTGGATATCTCAACGAACAGTAAAAGAGTCCATCAACCTGGTAGAAGTAGCTGGTCTTTTTATATTCTGTACTTTTAAGGCAAATGTCATAGCATTTTTGCTTGTATAAACTTATCCATTCAAGGAAAATCTCATCAAAAATCAGGAAAAAGAAATAAATCTCTCTCCATATAAGTGAGTATCTAAGAAATTGCAAACACAATTGTATTATGAAATTTTCAGACAAAGTGATGGGATTAAAGAAAATCATCCTGAGTGAGTAACACAGACCCAGAAAGATAAACATGGTATGTACTCACAAATTAATGGATAGTAGATATAAAGCAAAGAATAACCAGACCACAATTCATACTTCCAGAGGAGCTCGGTAATGAGGACTCTAAGAGGGACACATCAATCGTCCTGGAAAGGGAAAATAGAAGAGATATTATCAGTAAACAGGGATAGAAGCAGTAAAGGGGAGGAAATGGGGATGACAATATGGGGAAAATGATGAACAAGTTGGGGGCGGGATGGAATGGAAGATTAATGAAAGCGATATCCTGATACAGGGAGTTATTACAGAGCTAAGAAGAAACCTGCCGGTAGGGAAATTCCCCAGAATCCACAAGGATGACCCAGTTAAGACTTCTAGCAGTAGTGGAAAGGGTGCCTGAACTGGCCTTCCCCTGAAATCAGATTGGTGACCACCATAAAGGTCATCATAGAACCTTCATCCAGTCATTGATGGAAGCAGATGCAGAGATCCACATCCAAGCACCAGACTAAACTACAAAAGTCCAGCTGAAGAGAGAGAGAAGCGTTTATTTGAGCAATGGGGAGGTATCAAATTATGATGGGGAAACTAACAGAGACCCAAACTTGTGGAAGCTCATGGACTCTAGTTCAGCAACTGTGGAACATGCTTGGTACTAAACTTGATCCTCGCAATGTGAGAAATAGTTTTTTTTATCCTTGTCTGTGTGTGGGACCCATGGTAGTAGAACCAGGATCTGTCGCTGCTGCCTGAGCTGGCTTTTTGAGGTCCATTTAATATGGTAGGATGCCTGGTGGGTTAAGTCTGGTCCTGCCTCAACTGCATGAACCTGGCCTTACCCTTTCTAAGGAATAGATGGGGATGTGTTGGGGAAGAGCAGGAGGAGGGGAAGAGAGGACGAACTGTGATTGGTATGCAAAATGAATAAAAATAAAAGAATTTTAGACAAAAATATTTAATATTGACCTTGGGCAATATATTCAAACTTCCCTGAGATTTTATCCTCTCATATTTAAAAAGGGGCAAAATAAAATCTTTCTAAATTTGTTGAATTGTCAAAAATAGTTTAAGCATATAAGATATATCACTATACTAGATGCATAATATACCTAAAATAAAAGTGAATTTCCTTGCTGAATATATTCAGTTTTGTCTTGGTAGTGGCAGTCTACCAAATGAACATAGACTTGAAAATGTTATAAAATAATGTCTTTCAGAGAATAGAGATGGTACATCTTTCCTTGAGGAAAGAATAAGGAATATTTTTAAAGGTTTCCATTTCCTGTGGTGAATTTCCTGTAGTAAAATTTCCTGGAAATGCTGTAAAAAATACATATTCATAAACTACAATCTAGATTTACTACTTTTGCTTCTTTTAGTGAGATATCCACAATTCTGTATTTTTAATTAATTCATCAGTTAATTCTCTTAGAGCCAGGCTGGCTGGCATCAGTCAGACGGTTAGCATCAAATATATTATATTATGTTGTAAAAACTCATCTGGACTCCAGTTATATGTGTATTTTTTAAATCCAGGAATTGTCATTGTAAGCAACTCTAATTGGATAACAAAGAGTTAGATGGCCTTCGGCAACAAACAAATTATGAATGATGGCTGTCATCATCATTAGATTTTGGTTTAAGTTAACAAGAGTAAAAATCTGGTGATTTTTGTTTATACATGTTCAACATCTTGTCAAATAGCCTCTGCAAATTCAATGTTAAAATATGCACATAGAGGAACTTAAAATTGTTAAGCTGTATTTTGACAGTTGGATTATCTAAAACATGTTCATAAAAATCATTCAGTGATGAACTTAATGGATATTGTTGACAGTATAGTTACCATTATTTGATTCTTTCCCCAGGGTTCTTAAGGTCCAGCCTGTTATGTCTTTGACAATAATGCCACTTCTCAAAAGTACTTAAATTACAGAATCTAGATTCAAATTGGGAGCTTTTTAAGGGTCTCAATTTTTTACTTCAAATTCTGACAATAATAAAAAATTGTGCTCCTTTTCTATCAAATTAACAAAAGATGAGGGAGAGAGAGAGAAATAAAAGAACAATAGATCTTAAAAAAGTACCACAAAACACTTTATAGCCTTGGCCATAAAGTGGAAAGACCTTTACCATTTCTACTTACTTGTCTAGAATACACAACAGATTCTCAGAAGTGTGTCTGTGTTGAAGTTATAAGAGTATTATTTCAGAAGAAGATTGGTAAGATAACACAATAGAACATTTCCAACAACTATAGACATCAGAAGTTCCTGTTCATCTAACATAAATCTTTTACATTTCTCTTTAGAGCAGTAAAAAGTTTTTTTGTGATATTAGGGAAGATGATTTTTTTTAAATTTCAGAATAAGTAAGGTTTAAAAATGTTTGTTCTACATCACACACTAATCATTCAGTGTCTTAAGAGGCTTTCAGCACTATATTCATGAAATCCAGTTATTTGAAACACTGTCAAAACTGAGTTGTGCCTTCAAATATAAAACTGCAGAAATTTACTATTAGAAACAGTGTGCAATCTGTTGCTCAATAAAATTGAAATGTATATCGTGGACATTTAGAAGGCATTTTTTCACAAAATAATACAGAGCATGTGCTATGACCTGAGCGTTTGTGCCACTCCCAGTAGACCTGTGATTAAGTACAATTCCCAAATAATAGTCCTAAAAGATAGAGCCCATCAAAGGATTTAGATGACAAAGGTGGAATCCACATAACTGGGGTTGGTGCTTTCTGAAATACATTCCAATAAGGTGGAACATCCTTGCAAGCATATGAGGAAACAACGATAGGCTGCAATGTCCTTGGTATCTGCTAGCATTCTGACCATAGGAACCCAGCCTCTAGAACAGCAGATAGATATAGATACAGAGAGATATGTATAGATAGATAGAGAGAGGTGAGGGAGAGAGAGAGAAAGAGGGAGATTGTTCTAAATATTTAATTAAAGTTTTTATAGTCATCATAATGGACTAAGATAACTATTTTGCATTATCAAGATAAATAATTTTAGTCTAAAGGTTTGATAAGGTAGTCATTTAAATTAACATTTCTTTTCATAAACCTAACAGTGATAGAAAGAACATATGTTTTAAGCAAGGATTTGTATTTATTAAAGTAAGACATTTCTACAGTAAATTTTAAGACAATAAATTATGCCTTCCGAAATGGAGAAAGGGAATAATGGGAGAGAGCTGGTTAAATAGAGTAGAAGATAGAAGGACAGCATAGATGAAGGAGTGTAAGGAGGGTAAATAACTCTAAAAACCTTTGAAAAGCTGTGTAGGAACCCACTGCTGTAAAATTTTCTTATAAATATTAAATTTCATATATAAAAGTAGTTAAATGTTGTTACTGTATAAAATGGGTGTGGCAAAGGGTGTCAAAGAGCAGCCTAAATGAAATTCATACATTCCAGAGTAGAAACATGAGAATTAGAATTATTAAGCAAAAGGACCAGAGATATGAGAGAAATAAGAGGAAGAAGCACAGAAGAGCACTGGAAGAGAAATTCAGTGAATACTAAATCCTGAATCTCTGTACATTTATTTTCCACATTCTTACATACTTCACTCCAAAAAGGGAGGGGAGATGCAACAGACTTCATGAAAATGATATAAGAAATAGACTTGAATTCTCCAACCTTTGTTAAAGATGGAGCGGATCTATCTCTATACCAAAATATTAATTAACTACACCCTAGGTCAGCTTCTCATGTTTATAGGCACACCTGCTGTCAACAACTTTGAAAGAGTCAAAACAGACAAACATTTTGATCTCCAGTTAAGTCGGAACCGAATCACATCTGTGAGCCCTCACAATTTCTCCCTTTTTATTTTATTTAATAAAGCCTGTGCTTCTGCTACAGGACAGATGACCATGCCTGCCTTAAGGTTCTTATTCCATTTTCCAGACTTATCCATTATCGGTACATACATTCTATCATGTATGTTCTGTCTTAGATTGACTGAGTGGGAAAAAGATCTTACCCATCTCTTACTACTAGCCTATGTGAATAAAGGATTAAGAGAGAGTGAATCTCTGGGTTCTGTGTACCTTTGAGCCAATGTTTTGTCAAGAGAATTAATTATATGTAAGCAGATAATGCTTTGTGAAACATATACTCCTATGGCTATGATATATCCTAATAAAGAAGTGAAGTATGGCCAGAGGTCAGACTGCATTTTTAAATTGGTATAGGATATTTTTTAACAGTTTTCAGCTATAATAGAAATCCAAATTTGTCTTACTAAACATCAAATCTAAGGACTTATCATGTCAAAATTTTTTCAGACAAGCTCTGATCTTTTTCTAATCAGTAACATCTTCGTAATGAACTAAGACAGTTACAAACATAATAGGTCAATACCATAATTCTAGCATGGAAATTAACAATGAACACACAATTTGTCAAATCACAATTCTCTTAAAATCTATTATAATCCAAAGACAAGAAAAGATTTCTTTGATGAGTGAGCTATGAGTTTTTTTCCTCTCCTATTGTCCATCTGCATGCAAAGACAAGACTGAACTTTACCAGTCTCTGAGCAGCAGCAGAAACGTTTATGCTATTTTTCTCATCTCTGAAGAGGGCTTCAGTCACCCTTTGTAATGAATCTCTTTTCCCCCAGAGGGGAAATTGAGGTCTCAATTCTCAGGTCCTTTATCTCAAGAGTAGACTGAATATCATACTGGCAAAAATGAGTTCTTTGTCCCAAAATATAGTTTGGATAAACTGCCAAACATTCAGTCAGCGTTCTTGGACAGGCTCCAAGTTAAATCATACTCAATAAAGTCTGGAAGTTTGTCCAATAGGTCCACTAAGAAGCTAGGAATTATCACGATCCTTTCTCAGACTGAAACATGATGTCATTAAAAAAGTAGGAACACAGATTCAGGAACCTCACTCATGTCCTCTGTGGGGGCATCAGTAGCTACAATGCCATCAGGGATGGCATTCTTCTGTTTTACCCAGAGTCATCTAATCAAGCTTTATTTTCTTCATGTGAATAAAGCACAAATAGCCCTTGATCCCATATTAAAACAGGATCGGGTCCTTTCCAACATAGTACTAACTCCTTATTTATTTATTTTTTGAAGTTGTGTTGTATGGCTATGCTTTTTTAGAGCCACATTTTGTTTAGCAGCTTCTGTGAGCTGCCTGGGGGAATTAGAATCATTATTCCCCTTAATAATCTCACCTAGGGGCTCAAGATCCCCTTTAAAAAACAATTAATAGGAGCATAGCCACTGGGTATTTTATTTAAGGATTGTTAAATACCTTTCTAATCTAGACTGCAAGTCTCCCTAGCTGACACGTCTTCACAAACACCTGGCTTGACATGCGTTTGTATTTCAATAGACACTTGACTGCTTGCAGCTACTACTCTCAGGCAGTTTGGCTCTCAGGTCAGGAACTAGGCTTGCAGCTGTCTGTTGGGCTATGTGGCCTGTAGCTGTGCACTCCATGGATCAGAAGCTCAGCAGTTCCGGCATAGACTGGAGACTGTATGCAGCTACAACTCCTGGAGGCTCAGTAGTTCTGTAGTAGACCAGCTGTGGCGGCATTGACTCGCAAACTTAGAAGAATAGATACAGCTTCTGTGCAGTTGGTCACAATCTAGGTGGCAATGTGGCATTGGCCTATAGCTGTTGCCAGACCATTTTCCCTATGCTCCCTTCATTCTTCCATCCACTCAGCAGCAGCCACTGTGGCTGTGTGATCACAGCATCATAGGTACCAGAATGCAGACAGGACACACCTTGGCCTTTCTGAGTCTTGGAGTAGTCCAGAGGCAGTGGCAGCAGCATGGAGGAACAAACAGCATATTTAAAAACTCTAAAGCTATCTGTAGTTGTTTCTGCTCTACCCCATTCCTGTAGCTATCAAAATCCACCCCCAAAATATACAGACAGTTGAATACTATTCTCTAGTCCCATATCTATAATTATATACAATTTTACTCCCAATATTCCACCCCCGCCTTTCTTTATTATCTGTTATTGTCTATTTCTGAGCTCTCAATTCTCACCACTAAACCTGTGGTGTAATATTCATTTCTTGGCCCCTCACGTTTTCCCTGTATGGCTAACCACACATTCATGCATATATCTGTCATGCATCCTAAACCACACCTTGTGGCACCATCTGTTGAAAGGGCCGCATTGGACTGCCATCTGTTGAAGACCAGCCTCAATAAAATTCAAACATTCTAGTGTAGAAGTGTGAGGTTTAGAACTATTAAGTATTAAGCAAAAGGAACAGAGATATAAGAGAAATAAGAGGCAGAAACACAGGACAGCATCATGAGGTAAATTCAGCGAATATTGAAACCTGAATCTGTCTACATTTATTTCCCACATGTTTATATATTTAACTCCAAAAGGTGAGGGTGATATGGGTTTTCCTTCTGCATTCTGTGAATACATTTTATTACCATTGGCTAATAAAGAAGCTGCTTTGGCCTATGGCAGGGCAGAATATAGAGAGGCAGAAACTCTGAGCAGAGACATATATATAGAGAGAGTAGACAGAGTCAGAGAGGAACCATGTACCTGCCAAAGGAGACAGATGCCAAAAACTTACCAGTAGGTCACAGCCTCATGGTGATACATCGATGTATAGGATTGGGTTAATTTAAGATTTAAGAGCATTAATGTTTTATGATAAGCAACTGACACATTACTCAATAAAATTCTAGAGGGGAGAGCCTTGCATTATTTCTAAATGTTAAATATTGTTATAATAATATTTGATATTATAATATTTTTATAATTTATTACTAACATTTTATTAAATTATCTCATAACTTCATGTAATGTATTTTTTTCATATTCAATCCTTTACCAAGCTCCTCTCATGTCCATATTCTTTACTTATTTCCCTCTCACTGAACTTGAGGGTTTTTTTATTTCATGTTTTTCATAGTAGGCAATTATAGTTTATTGGTTGGATTGACAAAAGGATTTCAAGACAATAAATTATTATGCATTTTTTTATTCTTTAAAACAATCTTTTCTCATTTTACATACTAGTTCCAGTTTCCTCTCCCTCCCTTCCTTTTATTCTCCCCTCAACTTCCAGTCACCTCACCACCCATTTCCTCCTCACAGAGGGTAAGACTTCTCATGGGGATCAGAACAATTTGAGGCAGGACTAAGGCTGGGCAAGGTATCCCTCCAAAGACAAAAGGCTCCAAAAAGTCAGTCAAGCATGAATGATAAAACCTGGTCCCACTGTCTGTGGCCCCATAGGCTGCTCCTGTCATACAACTGTCACCAACATTCAGACCTAGTTTTGGCCTATGCATGTCTACCACTGTCAGTCCAGAGCCAGTGAGCGCCCACTAGCTCAGGTCATGTGTTTCAGTGGGTAGCCCCATCATGGTCTTGACCCCTTTGCTTATATTATAGCTCCTCTTGCTCATGGACTGGACCATGAGAGCTCAACCTAGTGCTTGCAGTGGATTTCTTCATCTGCGTCCATTTGTTCCTGGATAAAGTTTCTATGATGACAATTAAGGTAGTTATCAATATGATTACAGGTGAAGGCCAGTTAAATTACCTTCTCCATTATTGATTAGAGTCTTAGCTGGGTTCATCATTGTAGATTCCAGGGAATTTCCCACGGGCCAGGTTTCATGCTAGCTCCAAAATGGCTCCCACAATCAAGATGTCTCTTTCCTTGCTCTCCCTCTCTGTCCTTTCTTCACCTTGGCCATCCTGTTCCCTCATGCTCTCCTCCCTGACTTCCCTTCCAACCTCCCTTTTCCCTCTGAGGAGTCATGTCTATTTGAACTTCCCAAAGTGATCCATGTATGTTTCTCCTAGGCTTCTAGTTACTTAGCTTCTCTGGAGTCATGGACTATAGGCTGGTTATACTTTGCTTTAAGTCTAATATTAAGATGTAATATCCATGATTACATACAATGTTTGTCTTTCTGAGTCTGGTTTATCTCACTCACAATGTTTCCTTCTAGTTCCATCCTTTTGTCTGCAAACTTCAAGATGTTATTACTTTTTACCACTGAGTCATGCTCTATTTGTAAATGTAATCCCATGGAGTACAGTTTGTATTTCTTATTGCCTCTCAGGTGTGGGTCCTTCTCTGGATTGTGGTTGACCTAATCGAATAGCAGATTATTAAAAATATAGACTTTACCTCTCCCAGTAGCAATCCAGTCCCAATAGCTCCTTAATCGGTAGTAGGAATTCATACTCACCTGACTCTATTACGAAAAGGATCAGAAAAATTCCTAAGAGCAAGAGATGGTGGATAACTTAAAAGGAATCATTCTACTTTCAAATGTTTCTGAAAACAACTTCAATTATTAAAACACTAATCATCTTAAAAATGAAAAATGATTAATATTAGAAATGCTTCCATCTGAAATTTAAAGATGCAAAATGTTCTCATCCTTCATACTATTAATCCAATATATTGAAATAGAATTCTTAAGTCATTTTCTTTTAAAAATATACTGGGTGGTGGTGTCACATAACTTTAATCCCAGCACTTGGGAGGCAGAGGCTGGCAGATCTCTGAGAGTTTAAGGTTAGCTTGGTCTGCAAGAGCTAGTTCCAGGACAGCTAGTAGTGTTACACAGAGAAACCCTGTCTTAAACAACAAAACAAAATAAAACAAAGGCATGCTTATCTTTATTTTATGCATAAGAGTATTTTGTCTGCTTGAATGTTTGTGCACTATGTGTGTGCTTTTTGCCTCCAGAGGTCAGAAGAAAGCATCAGATCCCTGGAAACTAGAGCTATAGGTGGTCTTGTGCCACCATGTGGGTGCTGAGAACTGAACCCAGATCCTCTGGGAGAGGAACAAGTGCTCATAAACACCAATTTGATGTGATTGGCTAGTGGCTCTTCCCCCATCACTCTTCAATCTCCCTTAAGTTATTTTCTATATTCTTATAGAATATAGAATACTATGCTTTATTGGATGGTTGTTTCAATGTATTTATTACAATAATAATAGCTGAACCAAACTAAATATATCTGCATTTATACTTTTCTCTATGCTGGGTAACAACCTGTAATTTAAAATATTATAAATATAATTCTACATGTAGTGCTAACTTTTATTTGCCAAAAGTATTTTACATTATTGCATATATGTTGAAGAAAGGTTCTTTTTTAAAATAATTATCTTGATGCTTTCAAATGGTGAGGAAATGTATGAACTCTTTATTAAAAATTTAATATGTAGCACTCAATGAAGATTCAGTACTTTTATTACTATGAAAGATAAAGTTCAATTAAAATAAACTATATTCTCTTGTCTTAATTCATATGTAAAGTACATGTTTATCATTGATCAATTTCTTAATTTAAATTTTCCCTGATTCTAAAATTGGTTATCAAATTAGTTGATATTTGACAAATATTTGACATTTTATTTTGAGCCTGATCAAATGTGATTGCTTATATGATGTTTTATATGTTTGCTGACTTTATGATTCATTTATGGTGTTATTCATGACTAAATATTTTATTGAACTAAAAATTAGCATAAAGTTGTGTGGGTATGCACTCATGTGTTTTTAAAGCAAGAAAAACTACTACATTGTATAGTACTGATTTATTATCAGAATGTGTTTTGCATAACAGACTGAAGTCTACTCATTCTTTTCGTAAAATAAGAGCCTTCTATGCAAAAATCATATTCCAGCACACAATGCTAATACTCCCTAAGACCCAGTAAGAAAAAATACATTATGATGTGAGTCGAGTTTTCCCAAATTGATGCAATTTGCAAATACAGAGAAAACCAGGATACATTCTTAACAGAATGGAAAGAATTCCCTAATGGGTTTAAAGATAGCACTGAGCACATTATGTTGGGTCACAGTTATCTGGGGTTTAAGGGACAGTGAAGAGAAAACCCCTTGCCAATCACAGAATTTCAGAGGAATGTTAAGTTCTAATGCTGTAGGGATGAGATGGTGCTAGATTACTGGGAATTTAAAAAGCTTTCTTACCGGATTTTTCATTTTTATTTATGATGTTGGTAGTTCTTAAAGATGAGGTAACTCTTAAGATTAGAGTTCTTAAATTATTAAGGGTGTAGACTAATCACCTCAAAATGTTGCTCTAGGAGAAGTAAAACACTTAAGGTACCAGTATAGTTTTAAGAATCAAAATGAAGCCAGAAGAAAACAAAATATACAAAGTGGTGAAAAATATTTTCTCAGAGTTGTTTTAAAAAGTTCATCCTATTTTTTTATGACATTTAGATATCCTTCAAGCTTGAGGCTATTGTATGTGTGCTCACACATGCATGGAGAAATAATAACAAAAAATAAATGAAATTTCCACAATACAGGCAATGTATCCTATGCCCTGATTTCATCAAGACTGACAGATACACTTTTCTTTAAATATTTGTGATCAACAAAGACTCCCTGAAGTGTTTGCCTCCTAGGTCTAGATCACAATTCATACTTAGACATGACAGTTCAACACCTATCTGAAAGGAATTCCATTAAGGCTTTGGATCAGGAGAGAAAGATGAGCTATTAACTGTGCACAAGCAGCTTTTGACAGCTTTTCCATTTATATATGCATTTCAATCAATTTTAAATGAAAGGAACAATAAAGTAAATCTCTTTCAGTTTTCAATTTGCCTCTCAGTGATGGCTGCGCTGTCTGATGTTTACAGTTCACACTCTCATAATAATGGATGATTTTAACATCTTCTTTTTCTCTATATATTTTTTAATGCTTTCAGCAATTTCATTAAAGTTTTTTTTTTTGATAACAATTAGAATAGAATGAAAAGCCCAAGAAGCAGCTCTATGGTTAAGAAAAAAGGAAATGCAATCTATTTGTCAGAAAACCTGATTTCTTTTTATTTTGCTTCTTTCTCTAGTCTTCATTTATTTTTAGGTTTTCTGTAACTATATCATGGGAATAACATAGGCCAACATTTATTTCCCTCACTGTATGATTCCCCCTATCTGTACATATTCATGAACATGGCACCACTTTAACAGATAATACCACCATCATGGCACAACATTTGGTATTAAGTATTGGACCTATTTTGAAGGAGGGAATTCATGCCTGTTACTAAAACCTAGTCAACTTCCTATGATTGGTGAAGACACAGACCTGTCAGAAAACTTAAAATTGCCATTTTCAAAAGCCAGTTTCCAGTTGAATTCTCAATATTTACACTTGTATCTACAGATAAATGTAGGCCTCATTACTCATCAAAGAAATTTCCTTTTTAGCATATAGAAACCATTATATAAATCTACAACTGATCAAATGCACAGAAAATTGACTATGGGTTCTCTATCCCCTATTGTTACATCTACACCACAATACCTCCAGTCAAGGCTCAGGGAAAATCATAAAAGAGGGGTAGTAAAAGTGCAAGAGTCCTAGAGACCAGTACATCTTCTATGACAAAGTGTATTCAATATATAACAGCTAACCTACTCCAAGGAAATCTTAATAATATGGTTGCTTAAATAAGAATAACAATATCAGTTGATATTAAAGCATGGATGGGACAAGGGAAGGGGAGAGGGGGGAAAAGGGAAGGATTGCAGAGAGCTTGGAGGAGTGGGATAGTTGAGATGGAGGAAGGGCGGATATGGAAGCAGGGAAGAAGATAGCTTAATTGAGGGAGCCATTTTAGGGTTGACGAAAGGCTTGGCTCTAGAGGGGTTCCCAGGTGTCCACGGAGATGTCCTTGGGCAGTAGAGGAGAAGGTGCCTGAACTGGCCTTGTCCCATAGTCACACTGATGACTATCTTGAATATCACCATAGAACCTTAGTCCGGTGACAGATGGAGATAGAGACAGAGATCCATATCGGAGCACTGGACTGAGCTGGCAAGGTCCAGTTGAAGAGCAGAAGGCGGGAGAATATGAGCAAGGAAGTCAGGACCACGAGGGGTTGGTCCACCCACTGAGACAGTGTGCCTGATCTAATGGGAGCTCACCAAATCCAGCTGGACTGGGACTGAATGAGCATGTGATCAAACTGGACTCTCTGAATGTGGCTGACAATGGGGGCTGACTGAGAAGCCAATGATAATGGCACTGGGATTTGTCTCCACTTCATGTACTGGCTTTTTGGGATCCTAGTCTGTTTGGATGCAAACCTTCCTAGGCCTGGATGGATGGGGGAGGGCCTTGGACTTCTCACAGGGAAGGGTACCCTGCCTTCTCTTAGGTCTGGAGGGGGAGTGGGGGAGGGAGTGGGGAATCGGGAGGGAAAAGGGAGGAAGGGAGGAAGTGGAAATTTTGAATGGTATTATTTATAAAGCAATAAAAATTTTTTTAAAAAAGAAAAAAATAAAAAACTTCTAAATCCTTTTGTACTATTTGAAGTGCTCACAATTTTCATAGTTTGGTCACAGTGATGAAACAAGAAGGCGTTTATCAATTGCTTTGAATTGCAAACTTTAGGAGAAATCCTATCTCCCTGTTGGGTAGGTATGTACTACAGGGTCCTATCTCATATGCTTCTCTTCCACATAGCGAGCACTGAAACTACCTCTAATTGTGCAACAGTAAAAGCAAACACCCTTTAACCCCCCCCCCACAGCAGACATTTAAATGCTCTTCGACATTTGAAGTGGGTTAAAAAATAGTCCAAATTTTGTACCTTTATGTTACCTTTAAAAACAGTCTTCCTTCCTTATTTCACCCCATTCTTTGTTTAATATTTGTTTGACAAAAACAGAAGTATACCAAGTGTAGTTGATTTTTATTAGATAAGTAAAATCTTTCTAGATAAAAAATAAAGAAAATGAGAACTGAAAGTCCTCATTATAATTTTAAGTTTATATTTAGCCTTTTATCATCTAGTTTAGAATAGTCACTCAAGGTTCTGTTTTCAGGCTGTCTTCCCAAAGATTTTGAACATTTGTTATTTTTTTAATATTTCCATAGTCAGAATTACTTTTTTATTTTTTTAACAATGACAATACTTTCCGTTTCAAAGACGAACCTGCTTGGTAAGGCACAAACTAAATTTATGGCCAGAAGTAACCTTATTTTGTTACAAAATAGTTGACATTGCCAAATATATTAACACTTCAGATAAAGTAATATAAGAAGTTGTTACATTTTGTGGAGGACACAGTTGTATATATTGATATCCAATCAAATTTACTATTGTTCTTTAAAGTTATAATTATGTTAATGATAAATTAGACAAATCTGTTCATGAGAAGGTATATTATTAGAGATCGTGTAGTCTCAGTACCTTTAAAGAGAGACCACAGATGTTTACAACATTTCCACGATTTTCTAGACTTCACAGGGTAATGAAATGCAGTAGTCATCTGCTTGACTTTGAGGATATCTTAATTCTGCCACTCAGTCCATTTCATTTCAATTTTAATCTGTCTTTGCAGATCGGGTTGGCTAGCTCATCACTTCACTATCTTTTAATCCTCTTTTGTGTTGTCTTTGATTTATTTATTCTGTTTTGACACATAGGCAGTGATAGCTCAATACAGTATGTGAGTATGACCATTTTTCAGTGTCCTGTGCTACTGAGAAGTACAGTTTTGGAATTAAATACTGCTATTCATTCCAGAGGGAGCTAAACGTCTGTGATGGCTAAAATGATCCATCTATGCAACTTGTAATCAATTTGCAATTTTGGTTAAGTACAATGAGACATGTACATGAAAGTTCCAAATAGGACAGAATTTAGCCTGGGGCTGGGATTTGCAGGCAGTCCATGCCAACTTTCGCCAGCAAGACATATTCAAAAATGCATATCTGCTTTATTGCAGAAACTAAATTGCAAGAAATCTCACTGACCGTTTTACCTTTAAACAGCAGCACTCAAAATATCACTCATGATTAGTCATTATTATTATGATTGTCATTTCCAATCTATGATTGTGTTTTCACTGCTCTGAGTAGTTTTGCAGAGATGATCTACATAGATTTAATTCTGAGAAAATGTTTAATATACATTATATATGCAAATTAAATGACAAATGCTTGACTTTTCTTACATACTTAAAAGTTCTAAATTTATATATAGTCTCTGATGTCTCTAGCCTCACTTTCCCATTTGTAAAATGAAGATAGTAAAAAGATGAAAGCCAACTACCAACAAATTGTCATAGAGTAGGTTAGAAAAATATAAATGTGAAAAGTAACTCAAATGATACTGGTAACGCTATAAATTTTAATTTTGCAGTGTACATATTACAAGCAAATATAAATAAAATATTTGATTCTTGATTATCTAAGACCGTATTTTAGTAGCTTGAGGTATTTAGGTGACAACTGTAATCAGAAAAATTCTCTTATGTCAGTATTAAAAGTCTTTTTTATCGCTAGGTAGTGGTGGCACACGCCTTTAATCTCAGCACTCACGAGGCAGAGGCAGGTGGATCTTTGTGAGTTCAAGACCAGCCTGGTCAACAAGAGCTAGTTCCAGGACAGGCTCCAAAGCTACAGAGAAACACGAAACGCTGTCTTGAAAAACCAAAAAAGAAAAAAGAAAAGAAATTGTACTCTGATCTCCAACAGAATTTTTTCAGTGAAAAAGTCCCATTATTTTCATACCAGTGTCATTACTACTATTGACTTACAATTTGCTTGAGAAGCAAAAACAGAGTAGCATTTATTTCACTACTGCACTATAGAAGCTGATGAATGTTTTACAATAATTGAGAGACTCCATCATGACACTAGTTAAACTATATGCAAAATGAAAGAAGAATCTCTTAAATTTAAATGAGAATATCTGTCTGGACATATATGACAATACGAATGCATCAAAAGTAGCCAGATCTAATTAAGATATTTTCCTTACTTTTAAGGACAAGCCCACATAGTTCAACATGTCAGTTCTTACACAAAAATGCAGTTAGCAGGTCATTCTCTTCCTTTACCTTACCGCCTGCTATACCAGGACGCTATGATGTTTCCTGTTTCATCATACTACTCAAGCTCATTCACAGGAGACACAAGAGAGCATTGCAATATTAATCAGTACAGAGTTCTGTGGCTCTGAAATGACTCTCCGGAAAACACTTAAAATAACCAAGAAGACACAGGTTGAATTTTATGTTGCTTGAATTAACCAATCAAATTGTTTCCTTTTCAAACATTAGAGTTGTTTTTATAATACTGAAGCTGGGGATTCAACATTTGGTCTGTGAGTGTGAAGTGATTCTGTTCATGAGTATGATGTGATTCCCATCTGAATTTGCGGTGTTTTGATTCTCTGCTGAAGTCTAAGAGAGTTAAGATTTCTTTCCCCCTTTGACCAAACACTTAACTGAGGCCATAAAATTGATTTTTTTAATTACTAGCATTTGTATGCTTACATTAATTTTTGCTTCTCTTGATAATAACAATTAGACAGCTACATGAGAGTAAAATCCTGTCCACCTTTGCATCATAAGCCTTCATTGTCTGCAGTAGCACTTGCTGTTATTGCTGTTTGTGATTCTTGGATGTATAAATAAAGTATGCACAATAATCATCTAGATGTAAGTGGGGAGGATGGATGAGGACACTGTTATGTTTAGTGCACATTGAAAGCCATGATTAGAAAGATGTTGGAGGGAAAAACACTGACTGTGCAGTTATGGAAATCTTAATTTAGTGACCACTAATATATAGTAAAAAACAGAACATATTTGACAATGTAGTACACGGTGTCTGGATCAGATGCTGAGGTAAGGAACATAAGCTACAGCAATTTTAGATAAATGAGTTATAACAGTCCTGGGTATTAAAGACTTAATTTTGTTAAGAAGGGAAAAAAGAATCACTACATTTCTTATGGGTTACAAAGCTGTGCTAGATACTACTAAAGAAAATTTATTAAATCTAAATAAAATTGAAAGGAATTACCTGTAAACCTTCCTCATTGATAAATAGGAATCATGAACTAAACACTAAAGACATTTAGGTTTTTCAGAAAAAATTATCCATGAGGTTAAGAAGTGAGAGGATTAATTGCTGACTTTCCTATGCTCCATTCTCCAGATGGATAGAGCACTTGCATTTTTCTCAGAAGCCTTGAAATCTGGAACTTAAACTTCTGAATCAATAGCAACATAAAAGGCACCATCCTAAACTGAAAATTCTAAAAATTATATATAATTCTATTTGTTTCCTTCCACAATAAACATCAGAACTCTTTTCTTATTTATGACTCAACTGGCAATTTGTATATGGAAAAGTGCTGCTGTTGAATTTACCAGGTGTATTGTGTTTGAAACAGAACAATTCATAGGTCTGCGCTCAAAGATATTACTTAAGTCTAAATGTTTAAGTAAAGGAAGAGAGTATATACTAGATGTTTAAGCCCTGTTAAAATGGTGAGACCTAAAGGTGTGAAAGCATAGTATGGCCAGTGAGAACCATGACTGAAGTGATCACAGTAGAGTGAGTCACAGTTCAGTCTGGGATATACCCTTTTAGTCTTATATTTCAGACTAAATAGGCTTTGTCTCCAAATGATAGGGTTGTTGTTAGTCTTACTGATGGCCATGACATTCTCAGTTTATGTTTGTTCTCTTGGTGTGTTTTTCAAGCATGTTATTCTTAGAAGAGTGCTATCAAAGCCTGACAAAATTGACCTCAACAATAAATATAATCAGATGGAAAAATAATAAACATCTATCAAAGAGTTCTGTTCTATGTTGATATTCCTCATATACTATTCTCTTTTATTGAGGCCAGAGAAAGTCTACACTATTAGCCTGGAAATGACAATGTGCAGGAAATAGTTGCATCAATACCTCATTCCCCACCTTATTAACTGTAGGACAATACCAAAAGCAGTTTCTTCTATAACCATTCAGAAATATCTTTTCTCATAAATAAACAAATATGATGAGGAAAATACAGATGTTTCACAAATACAGATTTTTTTCAAATGTAGACAAATTAAAATTAGGCTTCTGGAAGTACATATAAAAATACATGGGGAGCATTCTTTTATAAGTTAGATAAAATGAAAGATAGGAATTTTTCAGTTTTGATTCTAGACTTAGAATGTGTATGGATTTCTGACTTTATGCTAATATACATATTTGTTTTTATATATTATGTATAATTATTACTGATATATAAACAAACTGATATATAATAATTATGATATGTACTTACTAAAACTATGTAGGCAATACTTTTAAATATTTCTATACATATAAATTTTTATATATAATATAAAATATAAATTTCAAGAGATGGCAAGATTCTGCTTCTGAAGATATAGATGCATTACACTAAGATTATTTGTTAAAAGCATTTCTGAAGATAATTTATCTTTTCTCACCTAGTTTCTTCTCTATCCTTGACTTTTATTTTACACCCCTTATGATATTCTCATTCCAAATAGACAATACCAGCCAACCAATTGATATAATCCTGCCAACTGGTTAACTTCCAAGTGAAAATGAATTAATTGCCATTCCAGTTGAAACCAGTCCTTGGAGAAATTAGTTAATGTGAATAATATGCCAGAGTTGAATCTAACTCAAAATAAAGCAAAATCCCACAGACTCCCAATACCAAATTCTCAATCATTTGAGATAGTGAATTAGACTCTATGGACTCTTGTGTCATTTTAGACCCGAGTTTATTTAGGGCTCTCTCATTTTGACCACAACAAGGTGACCAGAAAAATGAAAAAAACAATTAAGCCAGTAGAATCTATACAAACAAGGGGATGTCAAAGTAATTTGGCCTGTGGCTTGAAAAGGGCAGATTACCTACCTTGTTTTGGCAAAGCCTTTCTTGTGTCCTGATGTTCCAGATTGAATAGTAGCTGTCAGCCATTGAGGCAAGGGCAGTTTATTTATCCACACGGCTAACTTTTGTCATAAATAAAATAAATTCCAAATTAAGAAAATACCCAAGGTATGAAGAAGTGACTGCCAAGAGAGCAGGTCCAAGCCAGAGAGCTCCCTGGGACCTGACATGAGCCTGGCCTCCAAAGAATGCCTAAGCCTACAACCTCCACAGGAGCAGGCTGGAGCCAGAAGCCTCCTTGCTACCAGGCCCATGTCAGGGACCCCTGTGGCAAAGACAGCAAACTCTGCAGGAGCAGGGCCTTCCAAGTGACCTCCACAGGAGCAGGTATGAGGGAGCAACCACCAAGGGAGAAGACCCACGTCAGGAACCTTTGTGGGAGCAGACCTCAACCAAGGACAACCATGGGAATAGGTTTGAGCCAGTGACTTCAACAGAGAAGGTCTGAGCCAGCAACCTCCACCAGAGCAGGCCTAAGGCAGTGACCTCCACAGGAGCAGGTATGAGGGAGCAACCACCAAGGGAGAAGGCCCAAGTCAGAGACTCCTGCAGGTCCTGACCTGAGCCAGGGCCTATGTGAAAACTTCCCCCAAGCTAGTGACCTCGATGGGAGCAGGCCCAAATGAAATCCAGGGCTACAGAGCGGTTACCAAGAGCATCAAACAACCTCCACAAACACCAATTGACCTCTGGGGTGACTGGAACTGTCGTCCTGACTGCACCATGAGGAATAACCATGTGAACCTTGGATGCACTGACACCTGAAAGATTAATCATCAGAGACACAGTCCCAACTACACAAATCAGAGGAAAAGATGCGGAGACAAGTTAAGAACACACAAAACACCACAAAGAGCAACAAGACACTAACAAAAACTGGTGGCTCTATAACAGCAAGACTTGAACACCCCAATATAGATGAAGCAGAAGAAAATGACCTAAAAAATAACTTTAGAAGAATATTTGAAGCCCTTAAAGAGGAAATGAAAATTTCCCTCAATGAAATGGAGGAAAAGACTAATAAAAATAGGAAGACATCAAAAAATCTCCTAAAGAAAACCAAGAAAAAGCAATCAAACATATGAAAAAACTATTCAAGACTTGAAAACCAAAATAGAGACAATAAAGAAAATATAAACCCCTGGAATTCTGAAGACAGAAATTATGAGAAAATGATCAGAAACCACAGCAAGCATAAACAGCAGAGTATAAGAGATGGAAGAAAGAATCTCAAGCATTGAAGATACAATAGAGGAAATAAACTTATCAATCAAAGAAATATTAAATCTAACAAAAGCTTAACACAAAAATCCAGGAAATATGAGACACCATGTAAAAACCATATGTAAGAATAATAGGGATAGAAGAAGAAGAAGTCCCGCTCAAAAGCACAGAAAATATATTCAACAAAATCATAGAAAAAAACTTTCCCAACCTAAAGAAAGTTATAAACATGAAGATACAAGAAGCTTGCAGAACACCAAATAGACTGGATCAAAAAAAGTCCCCTTGCCACATAATCAAAACACTAAACATAAAGAATAAGGAAAGAAGATTAAGAGCTTCAAAGGAAAAAAGGGCAAGTAACATATAAAGGCAGACCTATCAGAATTATACCTGACTTCTCAATGGAAACAATAAAAGCCAGAAGGTCCTGGTCAAGCATTATGCAGACATTAAGATACCATGGATGCCAGCCCAGAATACTATTACCAGTAAAACTTTCAATCCCCATAGATGGGCAAAACAAGATATTCCATGACAGAACCAGATTTAAACAATACCTAGCCACCAACCCAGTCCTACACAAAGTACTAGAAGGAAAACTCCAATGGAAAAAAGTTTGTTACATCCACAAAAACACAGACAATAAATAAGCACACAGCAACAAATTCCAAAGAAGATAAACACACACACACAATAACATAACCAACAGCAAAAACAAAAATAACAGAACTAGCATCACTGGTCTTTAATATCCCTTAATATAAATGGAATCAACTCACCTATAAAAAGATACAGGCTAACCAACTGGATACAAAACCAGGATCTATCCTTCTACTGCATATAAGAAGCAACCTCAAACTCAAAGACAGACATCACCTCAGAAAAAAATTTGAGAAATATTTTCAATCAAATGAAACTAAGAAACAAATTGGCATAGTTATCTTAATATCTAACAATGTAAATTTCAAAATAAAATCAATCAAAAGAGACAAAAAATGATATTCATATTAGTAATAGGAAAAATCCACCAAGACAAAATCTCAATACTGAATGTCTATGCCCCAAATACAAAGGCATCCTCATATGTAAAAGAAACATTACTAAATCTTAAATCATACATTAAGATCTCACACTAATAGTGGGAGACTTCAACACTCCACCTTCACCACTGGGTAGGTCTGCCAGACAAAAAATTAACAGAAAAATAAGGGAACTAACAGATGTTATGACTCAAATGAACTTAACAGACATCCATTGAACATTGCATCCAAACAAAAAAGAATACACATTCTTCTTAGCACCTTATGGAACCTTCTCAAAAATTGGCCACACTCTAGGTAACAACACATACCTCAACAAATACAAAAATTGGAATAATCCCATATATCTTATTAGATTACCACAGTTTAAAATTAAAATTCAACAGAAACAACAATTTCAGGAAACAAACACACACATGGAAATTAAATAATGCTCACCCAAATCACGAATGTGTCAAGTAAGAAATAAAGGAAAAAGTTAAAAACTTCCTAAATTTTAATGAAAATGACCACACAACTCTCCCAAATTTATGGGGCACAATGAAAGCAGTGTTAAGAGGAAAATTCATAGCACTAAATGCCTACATAAAAAAGCTGGAAAAATCCCACACTAGTGAGTTAACAGAACACATTAAAACTCTAGAAGAAAAAGAAGCAAACTCATCCAGAGGGACTAGATAACAGGAAATAATCTAAATGAGAGCTGAAATAAAAGAATATAAACAAAGAAAATAATACAAAGAATCAATGAGGCAGATTTGGTTGTTCAAGAAAATCAACAAAATAGACAAACCTTTATCCAAACCAACCAAAAGGCAGAGAGAAAATATCCAAATTAAGAAAATCAGAAATGAAAGGTGGCATATCTTTAGGCATGGAGGAAATCCAGAGAATCATCAGGTTATATTTTCAAAACCTGTAACTTAAAAAAATTGGAAAACTTATAGGAAATGGACAATTTTCTGGATAAATATCACTATGAAAACTAAATTAAGACAAGATAAAAAATTAAATAGTCTGTAGCTAAAGAAATAGAAACATTGAGAAAAATCTTTCAATGAAAATAAGCCCAAGACCAGATGGTTTCAGTGCAGATTTCTATGATTGTCAAGGAAGTACTGATACCAATACTCCTCAAATTGTTCCATGCAATAGAAACAGAGGGAATGTTGTTAAACTCCATTTATGAGGCTACAATTACCCTGATAACCAAACCATACAAATACATTAATAAGAAAGGGAATCACAGACCAATCTCACTCATGAACATTGTTGCAAAAATACTCAATAAAATACTGACAAACTGATTTCAAGTTCACATCAGAAAATTATTCCACCATGATCAAGTCAGGTTCATCCCAGAGATGCAAAGATGCTTCAGCTATAAAAATCAACAAATATGTAATCCACCATATAAGCAAACTACAAAAAAAAACATGATCATCATATTAGATGCTGAAAAAGCCTTCAACAAAATACAACATTTCCTTGTAGTGATACAAGGAAAACACCTAACATAATAAAAGCAATATACAGCAAGCAAAAAACCAACATTAAACTAAATGAAGGGAAACTCAAAGCAATTCCACTAAAACAGGAACAAGACAAGGTTGTACACTCTCTCCATATCTAATCAATATAGTACTTGAGGTCCTAGCTAGAGAAATAAGACAACAAAAGGAGATCAAGGGGATACAAATTAGAAAAGAAGTCAAACTGTCACTATTTGCTAATGGTATAATAGTTTACATGTGACCCTAAAATTCTTCCAAGGAACTTCTACAACTCATAAATGCCTTCAATAATGTAGCAGTATGGTGGGACAATGGTCTTATATCCTGTAAAGATCTATAATTTGTACTGGTTTAATAAAATGCTGTTTGGCCAGTTGCTAGGCAGGAAGTATAGGCAGGGCAACTAGAACAGGAGACTTCTGGGAAGAGAAACTGCTGAGTGTGGAGTGGACACAGAGGAAGCAAGATGAGAATGCCGCACTGATAAAAGGGAACAAGTCACGTGGCTGACACAGACAAGAATTATGGGTTAATGTAGGATGTAAGAGTTAGTAAGAAGACTGAGCTAATAGGCCAACGAGTTTATGATTAATGTAGACCTCTGTGTGTTTTTGGCTCTGAACAGCAGCAGGACTGGGCAGGAAAGAAATCTCAGGCAACAGTAGCATGATACAATATTAACTTGAAAAAATCAGTAGCTCTCCTTTACACAGATAATAAATGGACTGATAAAGAAATCAGAGAAACATTAAGCTCCACATAAACCACAAATAACATATAATATCTTGGAGTAACTCTAACCAAACAGGTGGGAGAGCTGTATGACAAAAACTTTAGATCACTGAAGAAAGAAATTTATGAAGACACCAGAAAATGGAATGATCTCCCATGCTCTTGGGTATGTATAATTAACATAGTCAAAATGGAAATCTAACCAAAAGCAATGTACAGATTCAATCCAATGCCCATCAAAATTTCAGCAAAATTCTTCACAGACCCCAAAAGAACAATACTCAAATTGATTTAGAAAAACAAAAAATCTGGATAGCACAAAAAATCCTGTACAATAAAGAAACTTCTGGAGGCATCACAACCCCTGATTTCAAACTCTACTACAGTGCCATAGTACTAAAAACAGTTTGGTATTGGTGTATAAACAGACAAGAGAACCAATGGAACTTAATCAAAGACACGAATATCAACTCACACACCTTTGAACACCTAATTTTTGACAATGAAGTAAAAAATATAAAATAGAAAAAAGAAAGCATATTTAACAAATGGTGCTGGCATAACTGGATATCAACATGTGGAAGAATGAATATAGATTTATGTCTACTGCTATGCACAAAACTCAAGTCCAAATGAATCAATGACCTCAACATAAAACCACACTGAACCTCACAGAAGAGAATGTGGGAAGCACACTTGAATGCATTGGAACAGGAGATCAATTCCTTATGATAAACACAGTAGCAGAGACACTGAGAATAACAATTAATAAATGGGACTTCCTGAAACTGAGAAGTTTCTCTAAAGCAAAGGACATGAGCAACAAGACAAAACTGCAGCCTACAGAATGGAAAGAAAAGGAATGTGGGATTCCCATCTGTATGTTGTGAATATCATTGGTTAATAAAGAAACTGGATTGCCCTGATAGCTAGAACAGAGCTAGACTGGGAAAACTAAACTGAATGCAGGCAGAGTAGGGAGAAGCCATGGAGCCACCGGAGACAGAGATGCCAAAAATTTGCTGGTACGCAACAAGCCTTGTTGTAAAATATAAAATAATGGAAATGAGTTAAATTAAGATGCAAAAACTAGCAAATAAGAAGTTGAATATATAATAGGCCAAGCAGTGATTTAATTAATATAATTTCTGTGTGGTTATTTCGGGAGTCTGGGCAGCTGGGAAATGAACAAGTGGCTTCGTACTACAAAAGATCTTCATCAACTCCACATCAGACTGTAGGTTGATCTCTAAAATATACAAAGAACTCAAGAAAGTACTGGAGTACTTTCTGACAGCAACCCTGAAGCTGTTTTGGATGTAGAGCACAGAGGAAATTGCAACAGAAGAGGCTTTGAAACATTGAATCATCTGGGCCATTCTTTTACATCAGAGATATTACAGGTGCTTTTCTTTGATCAAATCCTATTAAACTGGAAAGAATACACATTCTCTCATTTCCTGTGGAAACATAAGCAAAACCTCTCCTCCAAAGAGTTTTTGGTTTTATTTCTATATATAAAAAATCTGATAAGATGTAAAATACTTAATAGCTTAATATTTATTAGCTAATATGATCTTATTTTACTATAGCTATCAATGACTGGACATGAAGTAACAGAGATTCTTAATTTTCTTCTAAAATATATTTCTTCAATACACCTGTCCCGGTAAACAAGTTCAAAAGTCTTACATAAATATTTAGGAAAATACATATTTATGAATTATATTACTAACAATAATATATCTGAGAGCATCTCTTCCTGAGGCAGTATGTAAAACTTATTGAGTTCTAGGACTAAGGCCTATTTGGTTATTATTAGCAAGAAAGCCATGGCCATGAAGTCTTTGTGTCTTTATTTCAGGATAGATATGGAGAAATTAATTATATAACTATATTTTATCCTCTTGGGAGGATCTACACTGTATCAGACAATGATACAGTGCTGAGTCAAGAATCAAATGCTCTTACTGATTCACTGGCTTCATCGGCCTAATTTGTCTTCTGGGAACATACTGTATACACTGTACCTCCTTCACTTACTATTGGACCCTACCTAATTTGGACCATGGGACAACATCTTATAGTTATCCAATGATCTTATATGCCATGCTCTTTGAATTGAATTTTCATCATAAGCTAAACTTTCTGAAAAATTATCTTGATGTTTTATTAAACATTAAATATATGTACTCTGTGATTACTATTTAGTATTATTTCAAATTTCACCTCTAGTGTTCCTTCTGAAAAACAAATAAAACATTACATACAATTTTCAAGAAACAGGTAAATTCAGAGATGTTTGAGGTATGTGAAAATTATCAGGAGCTCTAATTGTAACCCTAGGGTATATAGCAATTGATAATGCTAACTTAACTAAATAGAGCTCAAAATAATCAGCCACTCTACTTGAACTCAGGTTTGGAGTTTGAAGACCTTAGAAAAGAGTGTCATAAGCCAAAATTAAACAATGTACAAAGGGATGACATTGTTGAGGAAGGGAACAAGTAGAGAATAGTTAGACAGGAGTGCATTCCGAGAAAAGCAAGACTGTAAGAGGAATTTATATTGTAACTAACCTTAATAGAAAAGATAATAATTAAAAAAATTGATTCAATTCATATTTCAATATATTTCTCCTGGCAGACTCTGGGGCTGATAAGTGTCAAGTGATACAGTAGCAATAATTAATCTTAGGTTTGTTGCACTGACACATCGTTTGTACAATTTCAGTAACATCATATAATCAAAGATTGTCTGATCCAGCAATCAGACTTCCCCCTTCATCCCTCTATCTCTCTCTACTCACTCCTTTCTTATTTTGACTTCCCTTTTCTACTCCTATCTCTTTCCTTTTTATTTCCATTTCTGCTTCTATCTTGCTTTCTTTTTTTTCTTTTTCCTGTATTTAATGGTTTCCTATTGTGAGTGCCAAGTGATCTCCATTGTATGTTCATTTCTTCAAAATTGTTTGAGGAGGGAATGTTGCTACACATCATTAATCATAGTACGTAGGAAACAGAGGCAAGTTAATCTCTATGAGTTTGAGGCCAGTCCGATCTACATTGGATGATCCAGGAAATCAGAGCTAAGTAAGAAAGAACAATTTCTAAAACAAACAAACAAAAATATGTAGTCTCATGATTGAGTGGTCATAAATCTGTGTGTGAACTAGGCATAATAGTCACAAGAAAGGATAATTTCATTTACACTGGAAGGGAATGAAAGTCCAAGAAAAACAAAACAGTATTGTTGAGAACATGAAGATGTATGACTTGAAGTGCTAAAAGGATAGCCCAGCAGTTAAGAACAGTTGTTGCAGAGGATCCAAGTTCAGTAGCTTACATCTACATATAAGAGGACAATTTTCTGTAACTTTACTTTAAATGGATCCAATAAAGTCTTCTGAATTCTATAGATTACTAACCCTAACCCTAACTCCTTACCATAACCCTAAATCCTAAGCCTAACACTAACCCTAACCCAAACCCAAAACCTAACACATAAATATATATATGTCCTAAACCACAAAACATGTTTTAAAATTGTTATGTCTCTGTTTTGTTTGCTAGCATCCATCTACATTCATTAATCTGGAATCGGAGACCTTAGAAAGCAAAGAGGGAGTTCTCTGGCAAATGGGCCTGCTAGACTAGTCCAACCTGAGGGGACAGCAAGAGGACTTTTCCAGGTAAACAAAGTCGAGCGTGATGGAAGAAAACCTCTGACTTCAACCTCTGGCCACCACATGCAAATATACACTAATGCATATGCACTGGCACATGCATGAATCCACTCACATGGAAACATTCCTGTCACAATCACATCTACCAAAAGAAAAACAAGTACTTACATGAAAATGTCATGAAATTGCCCTAAATTTTGGAAATTCATCATTTCAACTCAGACCCTAGTATTTCTTACATCACTTAGCCTTTTAAAATTCAATATATGTATATAGATGTAAGAGTTAATCTTAGTATGTTATGTGCAATAGATATATTTATTATTCATAATATGTTTCTTAAAGTAAAATATTATTTACTAAAATACTAATAAAATAGACTCTGAGATTTCCTCATATTATAATAAATATCTTCATTTATGCTAGCACAATCCATACTTAATTCTGTGTGTGAATGCTGTCTTTTTTTGTGTGTATGCATGTGTTTTCATTATCTTTCAAACTCGATCAATTTTTATCATGCTTCTGTGAAGGGCTTCATTATTTTATAAATCAAATGTGTCCTTATTCTTAAAAAAATCTTATGGTACAAATAGTTCCTATTAATATTAATTTAAAATATCTTTCAATTTTATGAAATTACCTTGATAAGTTAAAAATATCTTTGGTTTAAAATCCACAGAAAATTTGAATGCATTGAAGTTCAAAACAACATTTTGAAAGAAATGGCCTCTTAAATTATTTAAACTTTCTGCTCTCAGGAGTATAACGCTCCCAATTTATTCATAGTTTTCAAGAATGTTTAACATAATTCTTCACTAATACCTCATTGTTGACTAGTTAACTGGTTTCTATTTATAGTCTGAAATTTATTTATTGAAAAGAAATATAGAAAGCAGAAAAATATTTATCATTGCATTTTAGCTAGACACTTTTATTAAATTATCACATTATAAGAATCTGAGAATAATTTACCTGTAATTTTTAAATTATTAAAATAAAATTTTTTTCTAGTGCTCATATTGCATTTCCCTACTTAGATTTTATTTGTGTATTTCCTAGGTCCTACTAAATTATAAAGGTGTTGCCCACGTGCTTGACTTATTGTTATGAATGTGATGTAGTCTATTCAGAGATGGCAAAGGCATTCTAGACAGCTTGAAATTTGTTGAGTGTTTAATAGGAACTAGATATTAGGGTAAGTGCTAATTTACTGATATTAAATTTCCCTGGCATTTCTGGAACAATGTTAATTTCATTCTATTTTAATATCTGGCTGAGTCACATACTTATTTTATTTAGGATTATTTCCATGCATATTGTGAGTATGAAGTTAGAGATTTTGTTCTTTCCCAAAAGCTATTCAAAATTTAGAAAACATTTTATAATCTATTCATCTTAATTATCTTTCATATACAATTTCCATAGTCTTCATATTCTGTGATTCATGCTAATTCTTTTTTTTTGGTAATACATTAGTTTGTTTTCAGATTTGACTTAAAATAATATTTTTTCTTTTTTTTTAAATTTTTTTTGATACAGGGTTTCTTTGTGTAACAGCTCTAGCTTTCCTGGAACTAGCTTTGTAGACAATGCTGGCCTGGAACTTGTAGATATCCATTATCTTCTGCCTCCCTAGTACTGATGTCAAAGGTGTGTACCACCACTGCCCAGCTGACAAATAATATTTAACTGAGGTAATATTTTATGCAATAGAATCCAATATGGCAGCCTTACCTTGTAACTGCTAACATGAAGACCATGTGGCTATAAGAGAAGAATCACTCTGGAAGTTGAAGCATATTAGCTCAAGAGAGATTATACCTGTACACCAGTACTACTTCAGTGAGCAATTAACTATTTCTTTGTCCATCACACAAAAGATACTCCCAAGAGCAGGGGTGGCTGAATGCTAAACAAAGGGAGCAAAAGTGCTGACCATTGTCAGCACTGAGAATCAATATGACAATGGTTGTCCATCAAAGGAAGGAGGGCAACATTAACCACACTGCTTTTCTGACATTTCTCAAGACAGAGCCAATTCTTTGGACATTGATGTCACCTCCATCATAGTTGCTGCTGGCAAAATTAAAGTCATCTTCAGCATTAACTGCAATATTATTTCCTGTATGTGTGATTCCTGTATTTTAAGCAATGCCAACCAGATCCAACATTATTTTGTTCAATAATTGTGTTTGTCTGCCCCTCCATCAGCCTCTTTCTTTCAAGAGATATTATTCTTGTCATAGTCTATTTTTAATAGGTTTTTCCCTTCTATAAAAAGATAATTTGACGAGATGTGGTAGTAAATAGTATAATGAGTTTGTCTAGAGGTATAGCACAGTCTCTGTGCATTTGAGCCCATAAAATGTTTGAGAAGTTAGAAAATTTCTCAGTATCCTTACATGGCTACAATGCTTTACTGTCTCTACAATCTGTACCATGAAAAAAGATGGTTCAAATAATCTTCTGGATCCTTCCTTGAATTTGAATTTCTACCTTATCAACAAATGGGTTTATAAGTAATAAGAAAGAAAAGTGCTGAAATTTATCTGGGATTTTGTAATTGTGAGTATCTTAAATTCCCTTTAATACTAGTTACTGTAGATGCAGATTAGTAGTAGAATACATATTTAGCATTCACAAGGCTCTGAATGAGCTGAAATTCCAATAATAAATAAAAAATAAATTCTGTGTGTGTGCAGGTAAATGAGTACATACATATTCACACACAGGGGAATAAAATTTAAAATACTCATGCTGCCTAGAATTAAAATAAATGATTATTCAAAACAACCTGTTAGAGCACTCCTCTGTTTCTGTGACATTTAGAAGCCAAAATGCCTAGTGAGAAAAATTTAAAGAAGACTAAATGTAATGAACACAGTTTTCCCTTGGCATTGTTATATAATGACAACTGTAGAGTAGAGTCATAAATAACACAAAAAATAGGGTTTTTTTTCCTTTTGAATTTAAAAAAATCTAAAACTAAGTAAGTTAAACATGTCATTAAATATCTTTTGACCATTTGAAATTCTGCTGTTGAGAAATCTCTGTTTAGTCCAGTACACCATTTTTAATTGTTATTTAGAATTTTAATGTATAATTTTTTGAGTTCTTTATATATTTGGAGATCAGTCCTTTGACTAATGTGGGGATCAGTGAAGATCTACTCCCATTCAGTAGGCTGGCTTTTTGTCTTGTATAGCTCAGGATATGTGTGAGAATTTGAATAAGATTAGAAAAGGATTCTCCTTGGCCCTGTTCTTCTCATTGGAAATAATTTACTGAGAGAAGTAGCTCAGTAAACTTACAGAGAAAACAAAGAAAGTAAAAGTTGTACTCCATGGAGATATTGCAAGGGTCCAGAGTTGGGGTGTAGTCAGAAGCAGCACACAGACTCTGTGTTGTAGACTGTTAAAGAGATTCTATGAATATTTTCTGGTAACTGTTATATTTATGCAGATAAAGAATTTTATTCCTCTGAAATAATGTTGGGCTAGCTCTCCTTTTAAATTTATTTCTTCATATGAGACTGTATAAAATTTCACACCACAGAAAGTGTAAGGGTATCACAAAACCACAGCTATATGATGCTATAAGATGCTAAAATGATACTATAAGATAGTCAAATACTCATAGGCTAAAGTTCACCTTCCTTTGGCCATGTGAGCTGCCTAATATTGGTGCATGCTTTAAGAGTCTCCTGTTAGTTTTGGATACTGTCCTTAAAACTAGAGAAGTGACCTTAAGATACTCTAAGCTAGTTTCTTGGTGTGTGGTTATTAAATGCTTCCTGTCCTCTGACAACTCTCTCTTATCTACCACTCACCTATACTTGTTGCCTACTCTGCCACAACAAAGTAAATAGTCAATGAATTATACTGCATATCTCCTCAGTAATTCATTATTACCTTCAGTTCATAGAGTTAAATGCTCAAATAAAGTTCTTAGGGTGGTTCTCACATTTCTATTTAACTTTTAGAGTATTATTTTAATGCATAAAGTATTATTGTGTAATATTGTATATGACTCTCTCTGTCTCTCAGTATCTGTGTTCTCTATCACTCTTTCTCCATTTCTCTCTCTCTTTCTCTCTCTCTCTCGTGTGTGTGTGTGTGTGTGTGTGTGTGTGTGTGTGTGTGTGTGTGTTTGTGTTTGTGTGTGTGATTCAAATAACAAGGAGGGTACAAAGAGAGATAAACTTTTGCAAGACTATTTTAAAATGCTGAGCAAATATTGCTTTCTTACTTGATTCATACCAAATAAAGCGAACATTACAGTAGTTTTATTTTCACTTAGCAGTTGTAAGTTGACTGTTATAAATTAAAGCTGGGTCATTAAAACATTATGCTTTAAGTTGGTTTTGTGGGCTTTTTTCCTGATTTTGTTTACAAAGAAGCTGATTTGTCATGATACTTTTGAATTGGGATGGAACTAAATTAGGAATTTTCTTCAATCCAAACATTTGCCTTTATATTTTTAATTGAAAAGATTTTTTCACAAAATATTTTCTGATTATTGTTTCCTCCTCCCTAAACCTCCCAGACCTCCCCCACATCTCTACCATCCTAAATCCACATACTTTCTTGCTCTCTCATTAGAAAATAAACAGGCATTTTTTTAAAAAGGGAAAAATAATAAAATAAGGAAACAAATAAATGTGACTAGGACAAAATGAACAAATGGTAAAATGATAGAGTCAAAGTAAAAGCACTGTACCTATACACAAAGAGACATATTAGCAATCATGGAAATTCTATAAAAACAAAATATCAGAAAATATAAGAAGCAAAATACCTGTGGAGTAAGAAAAAAAAAAAGGTGCCCTGAAAAACATTATAGGACAGAACAAAACAAAACAAAACTCTCCAAAATTATGATTGAGTTTGAGTTTGTATTGCTTTGGTCATCTAGTACTGGAAATGGGACCTGGATTTAGTAGTGGTTTGTATACAGAATGAAACTCAAAGAGAGAAAACTAACTTTTCATTTAAAACTAGTTATCACATGGAGAGAGTAAATGGCTTTGGTATATGTGCTTGTGTCTTAACTCTCAGCACTGGAACACCATCATGCCTAACCCTGTGCTGGTCCAGTTGGTGCTGCCACAGTCTCTGTAAGTTCATATTTGCATTGGTCTGAAATGTTTAGAAGACCTTGTTTTTTTCATGTTCTCCATCTTCTCTGGCTCTTACAATCTTTCTGCCTCCCCTTCTGCAGAGTTTTCTGAGCTCTGAAGAGAGGAAATTGGTGGAGACATTCAATTTACAACAGAATGTTCCAATGCCTCTCACTCTGCACTTGTCCTGTTTTGGGTCTCTGTATTTATTCTGGTCTATTGCAGGAGGAATCTTCTTTGAAGCTGGAGGAATAATACACTGATCTATGAGTACAATAGAATATGATTAGGAGTAATTTTGCTGCTCCTTTAGTGGAACAGTAGTATTGGGTTTTTTTTCTAGGTCACTGGTCTATCAAGTTTCACGTTCATGACTACTTGAACAGTGTCAATGAAGGATTCTAATATTGTACTGGTGCATGCTGCATGCAGGTCACTATTGTGGATTGAAAGATTTGTAGCTGGATTGATGTGTACCTTTGCCTTTGGTAGCATGCAGAGTAACTCCTAGTACTAAGGACAGTAGTCACTATGAATGAAGGTTCTAGTTAGGCACCAATTCAACTTTTCCATGTTCAATGAATTGTATAGGTATAGTGATCTACAATAGGGCCTTATCTTCAGTTTGTGAAGAACAAGCAATAGGGGTCACTTTGGCCAACTCAATGAGATGCAGGCAATTCCCAGAACTGTAGTATTTACTTGGTGACATGATATTAGGTGATTCTATTTAGAACATTTTCATATATGTATATATTTTGAGAAGTTTCTACTCTTCTAGGTTTCCAAAAATAAAACCTCACAGGGTCCTTAATTTTAGATGTCCTACACTGTATTCCCTCTTTCACTCCCTTTTCCCTTTCCTCTCCGAGTCTCCAGTTCCAGTCCTTCCTTTTATCCATTCATAACTATCTATTGCTTTCAGCTTCCTAGGGTAATTCAATTCTCTCCCTCACTCCCTGCAGCCCCTTAATCTAGACCAACCTTCTGTGGTTGTATAGACTGTAGACTGCTTATTGGAGAAGTAAAAGCTAATATCCACCTATACGCAAATAAGTATCATATTTGGATTTTTGGGTCTGGGGTATCTACTCAGGATAGTTATTTTTGGTTTCATCAGTTTACCTCTGAATTTCATGATTTATGCTTTTTTCACAGCTCAGTAATATTTCATTATGTAAATGTACAAAAATTCCTTTATCTTTCCCTCTGCTACAGATTCAAGTAGTTTCAAATTTCTGCTTATTATGAATAATAGTAAGCAATAAACATAGATGAGCAAATGTCTCTTTAGCAGGATGTATAGTACTTTGATCATTTGCCCAAGAGTAGTAAAGATGATCATTCACTGGTCAATTTTCAAATCCCTGAGGCACCACCACAGTAATTCCATAATAGCTGTACAAGTTTATAATAACACCAGCAATAGATGAGTAGTTCTTCTGCTACATCACTGTCAGGATGAGCTGGCCCTTGTTTTATTAAATTTGACCATATGGATTGGTAAAAGATGGAATTTCAAAGTAGTTTTGACTTTCATTTCCTTTATGACCAAAGATGTTGAACATTTCTTTCTCTTTTTTTTCATCTCAGGCAGCAGTCTTGATGTTGAACATTTCTTTACCTCTTAGCCATGTGGGTTTCCTCTCCTGATACTAATCTGTATAGATCTGCACACCATTTTATAATGGGGTTGGTTGTTTTATTGATGTCTAATTGTGTTTTAATTATTTGTATGTTTTAGATATTAGCCTTCTTTTGGGATTTGTAGTTGGTAAAATTTTTCTTCAGTTCAATAGGCTACCACTTTGTCCAAATTATGGTATTCTCTCCATACATAAGTTTTTCAGTGTAATGAGGTCCCATTCATTAATTTTTCTTCATGGTGCCTATGCTATAAGTGTTCTCTTCAGGATGCCTTTTAGTATGCCAGGAAATTCAAGACTATTCCTCACTTTCTCTTCTATCATATTCAGTGTATCTGTTCTTATGTTAAGGTATTGGATTCTTTTGGAGCTGGATTTTGAGCAGGTTGATAAGTACAGATCTGATTCCTCCTTCTACGTGAAACAATCTAGTTTGATCAAAACATTTTCTTGAAGATGCTGGATTTTTTCCCACGTGCATATTTGGATTCTCTATGAGATCTTAAGTGTCATAGGTGCTTGAAATTATTCTTGTTTCCTTAATTTGATTCACTGTGCAATGAGTCTGTGTTTATGCAGAGACCATGCTCCATGCTCCACAGTAGTACTCTAGCACTGTAGTACAATTCGTGAATAGTGACGGTGCTACTTCCAGCAGTATTTCTGTTTGTTTGTTTTTTCAGCTGGCTTTAGCTATCTTGGCTTTGTTTACTTGTTTGTTTTGTTTTGTGTGAGTATGTGCGTGTTTCCAATACGAAGCTAAATATTGTCCTTTAATGTTTTATGAAATTGTGTTGGAATTTGATGGGGTCACACAAAATCTAAAGAATCCTTAACAGAAGAACCTTAAATGGCCGAAAGATACTTAAGAGAATGTTCAACATCCTTATCCATCAGGGAACTGCAAATCAAAACAACTCTGAGGTACCATTTTGCATCAGTCAGAATGCCTAAGATAAAAAAAAAAAAAACACCATGATAGCTAAACTGGAAAGGATATGTAGTAAGAGGAACACTCTTCCATTGCTGGTAGGAGTGCAAACTTGTATAGCCACTTTGGAAATCAGCATGGTGGCTTCTCAGAAATTTGGGAATCAACATGCCTCAAGACCCAGCAAGACCATAATTGGACATATACCCAATGGATGCTCAATCATACTACAAAGACATTTGCTCAACTATGTTCATAACAGCAGTATATGTAATAGCCAGAACCTGTAAACAACCTGGATGACTCTTAACCAAAGAATGGACAAGCAAAATTCGGTACATTAGCACAATGTAGTACTACTCAGCAGTAAAAACCAATGACATCTCTAAATTTGCATGCAAATGGATGAGACTAGGGAAAAAAAACATCCTGAATGAAGTAGTCCAGACCCAGAAAGAGGAACATAGTTTATACTTACTCATAGGTGGATATTAGATGTAAAGCAAAGAATAACCAACCTATAGTGCATGACCCCAGAGAAGCTAGATAACAAGGAGAACCCTAAAAAAAATGGATCCCCCTGGAAATGCAAAATAGAAAAGATATCATGAGAAACTTAGGAGCTTGGGGCTGGGTGGGGGAGGGGAGGGCAGAAGAAACAAAACAGGAGGGAATGGCAGGGGGAAGAGTACATGAGGGAAAGGGTTGGTCGAGATCAGGGAAGGACAGAGAGGAAGAACAAGGAAAGAGGTATCTTGATTGAGGGATTCATTATGAGACTGACAAGAAACCTGCACTAGGCAAATTCCCAGAAATCCACAAGGATGACTCCAGCTAAGATCCCAAGCAATAGTGGAGAGGGTGTCTGAACTGGCCTTCCCCTGTAATCATATTGATGACTACCTTAATTGTCATCAAAAAACCTTCTTCTAGTAACTAATGGAAGCAGATGTAGAATTCCAGACCAAAACACTGGACTGAGCTCCCAAAGCCCAGTCAAAGAGAGGGAGGAGAGATAATATGAGCAAAGATGTGAAGACCATGGTAGGGATACTCACAGAAACAGCTTACCTGAGCTAATGAGAGCTCACTGACTCTGGACTGACAGCAGGGGAACTAGCATATCACCAAATTATATGACTGGGGATTTCTGTGGGGCCACTGGTAGTGGGACCAGGATTTATCCCTACTTCTTGAACTGGCTTTTTGGAGTCCATTCATTTTACAGGGATACTTTTCTAAGCCTAGATATTGTCGAGAGGGCCTTCCTGCCATAAAATAATAAAAATAATATATATTAAGCATAAGATGGGATTTTTTATCATCCAATAGATTTTGCTGAGTTGATTTGCCATGGGAAGCCTTATTCTCTCTGAGGTGTGGATGCAGGTGGGTCATCAGGGAAAGTGGAGAAAGTAGGAGGAAGAAAAGGAGTGGGAACTGAAATTAGTATGAAAAATGAGAAAAGATTGTTTTTAAAAAATTAATTAATTAAAAATGATGGCTTTGGTAGAATTGCCAATTTCGTATATAAATTTTATAGATCCATGAGAATTGAAGATCTACTTTATATCTATCAATTTCTTTCTTCAGTTTTATAGCATTTTATTACACAGTCTTTGACTTGCTTCGTTAGTGTTACCACCAAAACAATTTATGGCTTTTTATTTTAATTTTTTGAGATTAATTTAAAGGCTTTGTTTCCCTAATTCCTTTTTCAGTCCTAAACATCTATCTTATAATGTTCTCTTTATGGCATTTTTTAATATTCCCTACTCTATAATGTCAAGGTACTAAGAATTGAAAAATGTGCTAAATGTTGATATACATAAATAAATTAATAAGAAAGAACAGCATTGTATACAAGTTTCAAGAGTAGATTTTTAAAAGAAGCCGTCATTGCAGCAAAGGGAATGACTACAGTTTCATGGGTCAAACAATAAAGGGTGTCATTTTCTATTTAGTTTGCAAATTTGTCTTGGGATTTCTGAAAAATGATACATATTAAACTTAAGCTGGGATTTTTGAACATCCAATTAACTTTAAATAGATTCTTCTCATTAATAACAAAGATTACTAGCTTAGCTTCAAATACATCCAACTCATACCACAGAATTAAAGAATTCTCATTTTCATAGTCAAAGATGACACTTAAATGACGGTGTTGTTTTATACATGTGAATGTGACTCTTAATACAGTATCCCCTCAAACTTTTCTACTGACTCAAAGATTACTCAAGGCTGTGTTTTCATTAAAGTAGTGTATAATGAAACAACATGAAAAATCCAAAGGCATAAATTGTTTTCCCCATGGCCTGTCTTGTGCTCCAGTATCAAATAAACCATTTGTTTCAATTCAATTCAACCGAGTTGGAGTCTGTTTAATTCCATCAAACTTGATTTGTTCAAGAAATATTTCTAGGGATTACATAAATGGCTCATTTAATAAAGTTCTGCCTGTTCAGTCTCTGGGATCTCAGTTTGATCGACAAATTCTGGGTAGAACATCCTAACATCTTCCTGTGTTCTTATAGTTTAGTAATCTCTGTGCTAGGGAAATAATGGTAGGAGTTCCAGAGCTTTCTGATCAAGTCAGTTTAATATAGATTGTACAAGCTACATAAGTGAAAAAGTCAAAAGAATGAGATGGACAGCACCAGAAAATGGCACTAGTGTTGACCTTTGATCTGTGCATGTCTTGCACTTGTACCATGTATCCCTGTGTTCTAACAAGGAACATACATACACACACACACACACACACACACACACACACACACACACACACGCGTACACAGTCACACAAATATTTCTATGGAACTGTAAAGAACAGAAATTCTCTTAGCTTTAAGCTTTTTATTTAAATATCTATAGAATTGGGACAATATATTGTATTCCAAATGCACAGAATTTGAGATGTCTCACAGTGGATGGAACTTAAAGGTTTCAAGAATTAATAGAAACAATAAACACAGATGTGGTATTAAGGTGCAAAAACAGGTTAATATAAAGCCTTAATTCTGCCAGAGTTGGGGTATCCAGATATGAAATTATAAAGACAGCTCATAGAGGATATTGAATGTATAAAAGAAGAAAATTCTTGAGGCCAAACTTTTGGTAGCAGACTTAGATTTAGATGCCTTCAAGTGAGGAACAATCAAATTATATGTTCGTGATCGATGAAAATTATGCTAGAGACAAAAGAATATTCCAGTATTGAGAGTCTGCAAGCAGGAAATACATTATTAAAAGCGTACACAGTGTTTTAGGCTGCAAGACTAGCACTTTAAGGTTTACTTTAATTTGCATCCTAAGACTCAGAGCTGTATTTGCTTCTAATTATGAATCTATATTCTGACTGTGTTCTGAATCTATCACAGTGTTCCTACTGCCTTCTCTTCACTCCTGTAGTCCTATATCGATACATACTTATATACCAGGCACTCTAAAAGTATTTATGGTTATATCATTTAAATTGTTCCTTCTTCAAATATGGCAGCATGACAGCTGGTACTGTTTTGAGTAAACGAATATTATTATATGAAGCTCTATTTGTATTTCAGAATGTTGTGTGAATTTCAGATAAATAACTTACAGCAACTTTTTATGCTGCATCTGTGATAAGTAATATAATACTCCTTATATAAAGAGTTTCTGAGAGGATAGTAAGTTTAAATAGAGGTTCTGAGGGTATTAGAGATATAATGAGTATTCTTATAAGTGACACTCTTAAAATCCCACCCTTTCTCCAATAGGAGCAGTTTTCTGGAAGTCAGAGGCCTTCATCAAGATCCAATGACATCAGAGCCCTGTGTTTAGATTTCACAGGCCATCTGATACTTTGGAAAATAAACGTTTTGTTAAACTGTACAGTATATAGCACTTTAAAATCTATTTTTGCTAGAAAGCAGTGTTCTTGTGTTTTTATTGTCCTTTGTTCAAAACCACACAACTTCTGGAGAGCATATTGCTTCAGCCATGATGTTTATATTATTTCTAGAAATAAAATTTGTTGAAATGCTTTCATTTTACAATCATTTAATGGACGACCAACATAGTATTTAATAAAAATAATGAACACTTTCCCTTGAAGCATCTATAGTCATTCACTCACAGATACTTGTTTTCCTATGGATACCTAGGAATGAAATTCTTCACACAATTTCAGGAAATTTGTAGACAATGTGAACAGCCATTATTTACCTTGTTAAGAACAAACCGTGGTTTGTTCCTTTGCCATTTTGGAGCTTGTCTATCTTAGAGAATCTTTTTGATTGATCTAGTACACAGGCTTCTTCTATCCTTCAAATAGATCAAGGATTGCAAGTGCATGCTGTACAATGCATTTATTCTTATTTTATGTCTATTTTATGTACTATTTAGCACTCCTATCCATTAATGTGGAACAGACATTTTGAATATTAAACCTGCTTTACAATAGAGAGAACTAAGTCTCACTTTATTTTTGCATAGGCCATATAATTCTGTCCTTCCGGCGTTAGTTACAGAATTAAAATAAGAATCTGCTACCACTTCCCAGAACTTATAAAGAAAAACAAAAAAGTTTTTAAATATCAAAGGTTGGGAGATAGCTCAGTAATAGAGTGTTTGTTTGGCTAGTACATGTAAGGCCTTTGTTCCTTATTTAAGTTTTCAGCAAAAAATAAACAAAAAGCAATTAATTAAATAGATATCAATATTTTATGACATTGAGAAATTTAAAACTATTGATAGAAGACTCATTACATGTTCTGATACAGATCCATGAAAGACCATCCCTTAAACAGTTTTGTGTTCAGACATAGTTTTTGTGTCAGGTGTGGTAGCTCATTCATTTAAACCCAGAACTCTGGAGGCAAAAGAGGTAGCTTTCTGTGAGTCCAAGGTCAACTTGTTCAACATAGTGTGGCCCAGGCTAGCCAATGCTACAAAAGGAAAACCTGTCTCAAAAAATTAGATAAAGAAAGAAAAAAAATGGATTTTGGTATTATTGATTTTCTTTTACATTGGACAACCATAGTAAAGGTTTATATCTAGAAATAAATATATGCACATAACTGTTCAGAACATATACATATTTTCATTATTTAAACTTTATATATATATTTATGAATTTATAAAGCAAATTAAGAAAATATTGGTAAGACTCAAAAGTGTTTGAATACTAAGCTGGCATTCTGTTCACAGAATTTTGACTGGAAAGCATAAAAATTAACTTATACTGAACATAATATTTTCAACAGGTGTGGAGTTATTATAAACAGTATTTTTCTATTGTAACATAACAAATTACCATGAATCTTAGGGACTTAAAATGAGAGGTATGCCATGGCCAAACTCAGAACCTTTACCTGATGGTATCTTATTGAGTTGAATGTTCATGGCAATTGCAACTCTCTCTATCTATCTATCTATCTATCTATCTATCTATCTATCTATCTATCTATCTAACATCTACCTATCTATCTATCTATCTATCTATCTATCTATCTATCTACCTTTTTGTGTCTGTGAAAAAGAAATAGAAAGAGATAGAAAAGAAAGAAAAAGTGATTAAGAAAGAATAAAGAAGGGGTATGGTGTGTGTGTGTGTGTGTGTGTGTGTGTGTATGTGTGTGTGTACAAGATTTAGTTCTTCCCTAGTTATTTCAACAAAGCCCTCAATAATTCTGTGAGTACTCATTTCTGTTCTTAACCAGGTAGGTCACTATCAAAACAAACAAAAGGGTAAAAGGTATGATGAGTGGTGAAAGCCACAGTCTTTTGCTATGCTAATATCACAACTGACATGCCATCACTTCTATAGTGTAATTATTTGTTATAAGTTAGTCACGGGGCTGAGGAGACAGCCAGCAAAGTAACTTGCAAGCTTAAGAACTTGATCTTGATCATCAAAACTCATGTAAGAAAAGTAGTCATGATGCATCCACTTACATTGTTGGAATGGCAGAGCCTGGGGTATCTACAGGGTTTCCTGGTTAGCTAGTCTTGCCATGTTGGCAAGTTCTGGCTAGTGAGGGACTTTATCTCAAAACAGAAAGGCAATACCTGAGGACAAACAATGATATATGAACATATATCTACATATACACAAGCATCACATTGCTTAATCACACACACAGATACATACACACACACATGTGTATGCACACAAACACATGCACATACACTCTGAGAAAGAGAAAACAAGAGAAAGAGAGAGAAAGAGAAAGAGACTTATACCTGTTTCAGCTTGTTCATCGGATTACGAGATTTCAAACATATAAATTCCAGTAGTCAGGGATTAATTGTATATGATTTCAAAGGCTGCCAACAGTGTTTGATATGTACCACCAAGCTTAGTTTTGAACATATTTATGGTTTCATTATTTTCTAAAACTGAAACTATGTTGGGTATTTTGATGTGTTACATATTACAAACAAACATGGTTACCCCTAATAAAAGTGAACCAGCTCCATGAAAAGAGAAATTAATAGTTATAATAGAGAAAACATGTAAATCTTTTAACAGCATCGTGACCTTTATGCTATAATAAATGTTGAAACAAAAAGGAGAACAGAAAATACTTGAGCACAAAAATGTTTTCAATCAATGTATGTACATAGGCTTACAACGTGATTTTGTAGCTCTATAAATAAAAGTATATAACCTATTTATCCATCTCATGAGTCTGAGCATAAGTTTATCTAATAAAACTGGGAGGAAGTTTAAGTTTCAATGTAGTCCTGCTAGTCTACTGTTCAGAAAGACTCACCACAGCCTGGTCAATGCCTCCTACACATAAGATAAATTTTTGCAAGATATTTAATTTCTGGTATTCCAGTGTTGCTATGAAATACCTGAAAAAGTATCAACAGCCCAATAGAAAGCAAAAGCATTCCAGACTCAGAAACTCTCAAACTAAAATAAAAAAAAATATACAGAAAAAGCAGATTTATACCCAATCTATAGAGTCATGTGTTATACAATGTACTGTTTAAAGCCATTCAGTTTTCTAAAGTCTTCTAATCAATAGAGGCTAATTCTACATTCATAAAGCTAATAAATTGTTTTATATGACTTGTCATAGTACTTTCTTTTATATTCCAGAGTATGATCATATTGTATTAATTATTACTATTGATACAGCTTTGTACAAAACACTCACAAATGTTTCCTTGTGAAGTCTTTCCTATATTTGTTTCTCTAGAGTTAAGTATTGTGACATTACTCACGGCCATTTATCTATGTTGATACCTAGCAGAATATGGCAATATCTTGCCAAGTCTTAGCTGCACAATCGTTAATCATCTTCTTAATCATTTTACATTTCCAATCAAATATCACTTTTTTCTTTACGAGCTTTTGAAATTATATAAAGCCTAAGGAAAATACGCTCAGGGGAGTTGCCATGGTTACATATATTTTCACCTTTACCACACTGTGTCCTAAGTGATGAAGTACATCAGAATCAACTAATGGTTTTTTAAAAATATCTATTCTTCACTCCTTCCCACAGACATTGTGATTTCAATGGCTCTGTGTTTAACAGAATACTGGGATATTTAAATTATGTTATGTGATTCTAATATGAGGCCATGCTTGCACTCCACTGCTGTTACTAAGGTACTAAGTAAACTCTAGTCCTGGGCACCCTGCAGTGTATTAATAGACAAGTAGTCAAGGGAGATCTTGCTTAGATGTAATTCATTCTCCTTATGAACTAGATCATTTGTTCCTTTTATTAATTAGCTACTTCATATGAAGGCTCTTGGGTATTGAGATCTCAGTAGGTAGTAGCAAAAGCAGCTATCTACAGCATAATGTATTAGTGTCTATAAAATAATCATGTTGAACGACTAAGGTGCTACATTCCTGCCCAGGAATGAAAAGGAATTTTTTCAGTCACCTAAACTTGACTGAGAGTCATAATTATGACTACCAATAATCCTGCGATTCATTTTATTTGTCTATTGAAGAGGTCTTACAGTTTTATTTGTTTGTTTTTCATGAACATTTTCAGTTCAGAGTATAATCTATTCCTATGTCCCTAGCTGGCATTTAGCATTTCACAATAATTAGTCCTTCACTTTTAAAGGTTTCTAATTCACAGAGTTCTATTAGTTCAATTAAATGAAGAATTTCCTTAATTTACAACATTTAATTTCTGAAATCAATTTTGCCTTCTTTTCTTTAGTTGAAGATGGTTATTATTATTTTATTGTTTGAAATTTCTGATAGCAATACCACTAACTACCACCAATAAAATGATGTTCAATAGCTGTGTGAATAAATAGCATTTATGTATTACATGTCCCTGCATGTCTGTAAACTGAAGGGTAAGCTGTTTCCAATATCCATCATTCAATTACTCAAATTTATTCAAATGTAAAACAGTGTGAGTCTACTCTCCACTGAAGATTTTCAAATTTTTATCTCCTCTAAGTATTCTAAATTTAAATTAGCTTGTGCTGTGTTACCCAGAGACCCACCCAAGGAGCAAATTGGAGTATCAAATTGTATCTAATGTGACAAATGGACATGTCACATGTTTTACTGTAAAAAATACAAGCAAGAATATAAGGTGTGATACAGCTGATATGTAGAGTCTTTTTAAAACTACTAGAATATTCCATTATTTCCTTGGCCCATTTTGCTGTTTTCCTTTATAAAAGTATGTTATTTTTAAATGTTTTAATTGAAACAGGATTATATCACCTGCCCTCTTCCATTCTTTTGTCCAGCTTCATCATGTTACCCTCCCTAAAATTTCTTAAATGTCCCCACCAACTCTCAAGTCGATGACCTGTTTTTGTTGTGGATTATTGTTCTGTTTTTTAAAGGCTTGTTTATATGAAGTACACAAACAGCAAAAGGTAGCCAATTGTATGGCTTGAGGGTTTTCAGACCATTATTTTTCTTTCTTGGTTTCCACATTTTCTGAGTGTGAAAGAATTTTGTTCCTTTAATTTGAAATTCACAGCAATTCCTTATATTTTTGCCCATAATATTCTCTATGATGGTTACTTACTGTCTTTTTGCTGAAAGGATGAATTGTCTTCATATTGTGTAGCTGCTGGGTTCTTACTGTGAGATTCTGCTCCCTTCCGTAAATATGAAGACTCTTTCTCTCAGGCTTCCCAGTGTTTCCTTAGTAACAAGGCCAATACCTATTTTCAGTGGACAACTACACTTAATTGCTGAGCAGGGAATAGTATTTAGACCCTCATGACATTGGTAGTTCTGGGCCAGGGTTATATAGTTCTGCCACATAAATAAGGACTTTATAGACATGATTAATTTTATAGATGTATAGATCTGGAAAGTATCTCTAGTCAACTGGGTAAATCTAGTCAAATCACATGGGTCTTTAGTACTGGGGACCTGTTCTTGGAATCATATAGGGCAGGTGATATATAAGGAGCTTACAGGTCTGCTCCTTAACACATGATAAAGTAGTAAGAGGGAAAGCCCTAAAGGGACAAAGAAAGAAACTTTGACAAGAGCCTTGTTTAAATGAAAAGCAAAGAATCCTGCAAATCCTCGATGTAGGAATTCAATGCCTGTGTTTTGGCTTTATGAGTCCCTAAGCAGAGTATATAATCAAAAAACCTGCACATCTGACACCACAACTGTTAGGAAATGAACATGTATTTTTTAAAATTGAAACAGTTGTGTTAGCTTATTAGAGTATACCAGTGTACAATGATAAAAAACTATTTCAATAAATAAACTATTTTACATTTACGAACTTGGAACTGTATAATATTTTTGCTGTGCTCTGTAACAACATAATGCTACTACTAATAGTTTCTTAAAGCTTTTTTTTACTCTTACCTGTTGATCTTCAATTTATATTTATTGAGTGAAAGCCATATCTAAGCCATTCAGGTGACTTTTGTGACATAGATTTCTGCCATAATTTCCTTTTATTTGAAACATTTAGCTAATAGAAGAGAATTGGCATGTTGATAGATGGACACCAAGATAAAAAAAAGGAAATTCAAGTCTTCAGAGTTAGATTTTTACTAGCAGGTTTGTAGCACAATGTTTTAATGAAGAGAACATAGGGACCCAGACACAGATATTTTGCATCGTCTTCCCCTTCAAACATAAAATAAAAATTTAATTAGTGTGGTAGTATCTCTAAAGATTGTATTTTAGTATGAAATAAACATAAAGCATTTACCACTAAACCAACTTACACCAAGTTTTATTTAATGAAATTCTATGTAAATGATTTTCAAATTAATACTGGAGAATTAAAATTATTTAGATTTGTCTATACAAATATAATCATAAAAATTAAATTTGTATTTATTTTCAATAAACCCAAATTATTTACATACTTTGAGAATTAAAATATATAATGTTTAATTAGTGTTGTATACTATGACCATTTGAATCTCATTTTAGTTATTTTTAGTTAAAGTTGAGTACAAAAGATACATCAATTCTACAGTATTGAAATTCTCAAAACCATGCATTCACTTAACATACAGGTAGCTATATTGATTCTGGAAGTTCCTAGGGATTATTTTTGGATAGTCACTTATTGATGATAAAGTTTAAACCAACAATAACAAAACAGCATGGAGTAGACTATAGTGTTAAGTATTACATCTTTATTTCCTGGGAAAAAGAATAGTTTAATATCTGGGTGATGGTGTATGAATGCTCTCTAAGGAAAGTGTTCTTTTGCATAGATTGCTGTATTAAGTAACTGTTAGTTCCTTCTCTAAACATTCTTATTTTATAAAACATAAAATACACTATATTTTGTCATATGCATTTTTAAAAGTAGAGTTATTAAAGAAATATAAGCAGAATATTTATAATTTTCTTAATTTGATTTCATTTGAAATGAGTTATAAAATTTATACAAACTAATGAATAATTTGCCTTATTTTAATAGATGCATACTTTACATTTCCTTATGGTTAAAAAGGAGTGAACTTCCAGCTCGTCAAACAATTATGATTTGTTGTGTTTTAAAATGCACAGGAGATTCATGTCTTCAGTATCCCAATTATGTAATGCCACACCAAGAGGCATTATATTCCTACTATATCCACACTACGTCCTAAGGTATAGCTTCATTTTCTCCTCCCCTTCATACTTCCATCTCTGGCCTCTGCTAAGCATCACTCTAGTTTCACCTTCTACAGGATCAGCCTTTTAAGATTCTGTGTTTTCAGCGGATTCTGCAATATTTGTCTTCTGAACCTACCTTATTACACTCATCATAATATTCTCTAGTTCCCTCCACATTGTGGCAACAGATTTCAATTGTATATGGATGGATAATATTCCATTGAGTTTAAGTACCATAATTTCTATATCCATTCATCACCAAGGGGACAGTTAGATTTTTCCATTTTCTCAACTATGGTTAATATCTTGGCAGTGAATATATGTTGCTGAATTTGTTTAATTAACTAATTCCAGTGGTATTTCTGGATATTAAGATATTTTTTATTTATTTCTTTTATTCTCTGTTCTCCTTTATACAATAGCTGCAATAATTATGTCCTAACCATGTGTACAAGAGTTTAAATGTTTTAAATACTAGCTCATGTGCCTTAAATTTTGATAATAGACATGCTTATAGGATGGTATGTAAGTCATTGTGGTTTAGACTTGTGTGTAAGTTGCTCTAAGTTTTATTGAATACATTTTCATCTATCCATTAGCCACTTCTTTGTATGTCTTATTTTAATCAGATTCTATTGAGGTCCAGATTTCCACTTTATATTTTTGCTGTTGAATTTTTGAAGTTTTTATTTTTTTAATAAATGGCATATTTTATGTGTATAAATATTTTGCTTGCATATATGTCTGCACCACTTGTATATCTGCTGCCATGGAGGTGAGTAAAGAGGGCACAGGAAGCCATGGGATTTGAGTTATAGACATCTGTGAGCCACAGTGTGAGAATAAAACCCTGCCTCTGGAAGGAGCAAGCACTGTTAACCACGGAGCCACTTCTGTATATCTCCAAGTTTTTAAAAATTGTGTTTATAAACTCCTTGCATAAACATAATGTCTTCTACTATATAGGTTGTTCCTTCACATAGGAAAATATGTGTCTGGTGTACAGCAGCTGTTAGTTTAATTCCATTCCCATATTTTATGTTATTTTCTATGCTGTTAAATTAAGAAATCTCTGTCCACTCCAATTGTTCAAAATATTTACCTTACATTTTCTTCTGGTATTTTTTGTTAATTATATTGAAGTTTTTAAACAATTTTTGACAGAGGGTCCTACTTCCATTCTTTTGTATGTGGTCATCTAATTTTTCCATGGCTTTTATTGATCAGACTGCCTTTCAGTCCATGTACTTTCTACCTGAGATGGCTAAATTTGTCAACTTGACAGGGACTAGGATAATCGAGAAGACAATATGCAGGCATTCCTCTTTGGGATTTTCTATGATATGTTATGTTCTATGTATGCCTGTGAGGAATTAACTAGATTTGATTAATTGGGGTAGAGAGATCTTATCTGTGTATTGTACTATAATATAACTTTAATAAAAAAGGAGAAACAAACTGATCATGAGCATTTGTCTCGTTTCTCTAAATAAGAATGCTTTGTGAAAGGTAGCCTCCTGTTCCATCCTTTGCCATAATGGTATGTCCCTCCTCAAACTTTTCCCTTGAATGTGTCCTTCCTCTCCTAAAATGTTTCCTGTCAGATGTTTTGACAAATAATAACAATCATAGAAACTATCCTGCTAAGTAGGTGTGGATACAGAGAATCACATGTAAATTCTCTGTTCCTTTCCATTATAAAACATCTCTTCTAAAATCAAAATACTGGTATATCTCTTATCACACCTTTAGCCTATGTTCTGATATCAGGTATTATACTTCTTATTTCTTTGTAGTCAAGACATCTTTGATTCTTAAAAATTTTTGAAAATTCCATATGAATTTGGGATTTTCTCTAATTCAAGAATTTCTTAGAGATTTTATTTAATCTGGTGATTACTTTGGTTATTTTAGCACATTAGCTCTTCTAATCATAACCATATTTATCTTTTCATCTTATCATGTTCTATTCAATTTCATTCACCAGTTTTTCTCAAAGTACACTTTAGAGGTCCGCCACTCTTTACTATACTTGTTATTAAGTATATTTTTATTGGTATTGTAGATTTTTTAACTTGAGTTTCAGATAATTTGCTATTAGCATACAAAATCCCACATTTTTTTTCATCTTAAAAACATTGTTGAATTTATTCATCGTAAAAATCTTATTGCTCATTCCACTCCTAAATCTCCTATTCTCCCCACCCCACAACCTCAGAGGAATTCTGAAACACAGGCTGCAAATTCACAGAGAGGACCAAGAGGTAAATGACCACCCATCCTGTGGGACACCCCACTCTCTAGGTTCTCCATTCAGGGTTGGACCCCAGGGCCATTCCCCAACCTGCATCAAATTCTCTAGCCCATCAGCAGGCAAGCTTCCTGCCGGTAGGCTTCTCCAATGCCATCATCCCATCCATCAGACACTGCAAGCTACAATTCCCACTCAGCACCCAAGCCCTCCTATCCCCATAACCTCAGTGGAACTCTGAAACACAGACTGAAAATTCACAGAGAGGACCAAGATGTGAGTGACTATGCACCTTGTGGGACACCACACTCTCTAGGCCCTCCATACCAGGGCAAAAACCCATGCTCCACCCCCAATGCAATTATACAGAGAGGACCAAGAGAGCAGACCAAGAGAGACCTCAGTGTCTCCCTGAGACACAGACACTGACAGTACAGAGGAAACCAAGATCAGATCCCAAAGACACAGACAGCCACTGCAAGGATTGAACTAAGAGGAAAGGACTCGGACAGCACAAATTGGAGGAAGAGATGAGTGGGTGCCAATGTGAGATTTATTAAACAACTTAAAATACAACATGGTAACAACAGAACCCACTGGTCATACAACAGGAAGACTTGATCATCCAAACCAGCAGAAGGAGAAGAAAATGATTTTACATGTAACTTTATGAAGATGATGGAGACCTTTAAAGAGGAAATGAAAAATTCCCTTAAAGAAATGGAGGAAAAGACGAACAAAAAAAATGGAAGAAATCAATCAATATCTCAAAGAATCCCAAGAAAGCCCCCCCCCAAAAAAAGTAATCAAACAGGTAGAGCAAAGAAGTTCAAACAATCCAAGCCTTGAAGCTTGAAATAGAGGCAATAAGGAAAATACAAACTGAGGAAATTATGGTTATGGAATATCTGGGTAAACAAATGGGAACTACAGAGGCAAGCATAACCAATAATTCTATATAAGAGATGGAAGAGAGAATCTCAGGTGCTGAAGATACTGTAGAGGGGACAGATTCATTTGTCAAAGAAAACATTAAATCAACAAATTCTTAACACAAAACATCAAGGAAATCTGGAACCCCATGAAAAGACCAAACCTAAGAAAAATATGGATAGAAGAACGATAAAAGCTCCAGCTCCAAGGAACAGAAAATATATTCAGCAAAATCATAGAAGAAAACTGTTTTTGAAGGTTGCTCATTTGTTTCCTAGACTCCCAAAATAATCACACAGAAACTATATTAATTAAGTCACTGCTTGGCTTATTTGATCTAACTTCTCATTGACTAGCTCTTACATTCTAAACTAGCCCATCTCCATTAATCTGTGTATCACCATGTGGCTCAGGCTTATTGGGTGAAATTCCATCACCAGCATCTGTCTCTAGCAGAACTATATGGTATCTCTTTAACCTTCTCTCCCAGCATTCAGTTTAGTTTTTCCTACCTAGCTCTACTCTGTGCTATCACAGGCCAAGCCGGTTTCTTTATTCATTAACTAATAAAGGCAACACATTTACCGAAAGACTTCCCATACCATTCATTTCCCCCTTTCTGTTTAAATAAAAAGGAAGGCTTTAACTTTAACATAGCAAAATTACCTAAAACAAAACAGGTATCAAGCAAAAGTTACAGCTAAAATATTTATATCATAAATATCTTTTATCATAACTAAGGAAAACTATAACTATCTATTCTTGAACACTATCAAAAACTCCAGAAGAATATAATATTACCTAAGTTAACAGGAAATGCATTGTAAGCAACTTCCAAAACTCTAGAATTGATAGAGACTTGCCTCTGACTGGACAGTCACCGGAAATTTTTCGCGAACATTGGGACACCCATCTTCAGCCTGCTTGTCCATAGAATCTGGCACATTTTTCCATGAAGAAGGAAATTTCAAAGACAGTTCTGCCTATATTGGCAGTTTGTTGGTTACGTTTTTGTGTCCTTCCGACTGTCTTGAAGACTTTTTTAATGAAGCAGGAACTTTAAAGGTCTGTCTCACCTTTAGGCAAGTTCAGCAATCATTTTTCTGTGTGTCCTGAATGTCCACTTTATAAAGCATAACATCAAGCATTCCAGGGAAGAGCACTTTCTTACCCAAATGGCTCACCAACTTCATAAGGAGCATCTTTGATGCCCATCTTCCTCTTAAAGAAGATCAGTGCTGCCAGCAGCAGATGTGTCTCACTGTCACAAAAAGTCCTAAGTCCTTAAACATTTTAAATGCCATATTCTGTCTTTGAAATATTTGAAGAACTCATCTGAAAAATATCTCTATATATCTAGAAAACCTAACTAACAAGACTACAAGTTGAATATTATATATGACTCTATAGTAAAATAATTTCGTAATTATACATTACATTTTTAAATGAGTTACAGAAACACAATACCTTAATAGAGATCAGAAATATACATATAACAAAATAGACCTAAAATTTGTAACAATAATGCAAAATCCATACAACACAAAGTATTCATGTCTATATCGTATCCCCATTTAAATGTAAATAAACATTGATAAACAATATTTTGGAATTTGGGCATAGTTCTCTCCAAATTGCTTCCTGCTTTTTGTTGGGTGAAGTAATGTTGGGTGTTCATGGCACCCAACTTGGTGAATGAAACTACATTAGTATGGAATTAATCCACAGATTCCCATCTTATGTGGAAACAAAAGCAAAACCTCTTTTCCAAAGCAACATATACTAAGACTCAAATGCTGAAGTCAAGATACCTTTATGTTGGTTTTATCTTAGCAGCCCATACAATGACATGTCTTTCTGTACTTAGCTAATTCACAGCCAAAAATTTAAAAGAAAACACAACATACATGATCCAGGCTTTCTGTGTATATTCCATCTTTATGTGGCTTATTTTTCTTACTCTATTACTTTTTCTATAAGCTGAATATTTATTTTATTATCTTTACTCCTTAATCAATGACTGTCTATACTCTTTTATATTACATTTACTGTCTCTTTACTCCTTTTCTTCTCTCTCCCGAGCCTATGTACATTTTTTAAACACACTGTGTCTCATTTCGAGGTCTTTAAAGTCTGAATCTGTCCTCTTCTGTCCAGGAGTGCTTCTTAAAATGATAAACTCTTCTTAAATAGCTAAGTGGCAGTGTGACTAGTACTAATGTTGACTTTTGGCTCCACCCAGCCAAACATGGTGGGTGCATGTTCACTGGCTCTGCAAGATGTGCACACCACCCCAGTTCCATTCCAAGTATTCAGCGGGTCTATGCAACACCTTTAAGCGTTTTGTAACACACTGCTTGCAAATACCATTTACATGTTCTTTGACCAGTCCTTGTGAAAGATTTGTGCTTGTGAACCAGGATGTTGTTGTTTTGAAACTGTGTGATTTTTTTTCTGCTACTGCTGAATCAGGAAGACCTCTCTTAAAGGAATGATTCCTCTGCTTGCTTCTCATAAACAGAGCCCACCTGATTAAATGTGTCTACCAAAAAGCCATGCTTAACTGTTCTTTTGTGTCTATGATTCATTTCAAGCTTTCTCAGGTTTTATGTTACTTTGATCAAACACGTTGGCATGCCAATTTGTTGTTGGAGGCTGCTTGTTCATTTCTTGGCTGCCCAGACTCCCAAAATAATCACACAGAAACTATATCAATAAAAACTATGAAAGAAGAAGGTCCTGGACAGATATGCTGCAGACACTAAGAGACAATGGATGCAAATCAGACTATGATACCCAGCCTGATAAATTTTCAATTATCCTTGATGGAGAAAACAAGCTATTCCATGACAAAACCACATTGAAACAATACCTATCCACAAATCCAGTCCTAGAGAAAGTACTAAAAGTAAAATTCCATCCCAGGGGAGCTAATTGTACCCCCCAAAAAAAAAAAACAACAGGCAACAAATAACCTCACACCAGCAAACCCCAAAGAAGGGAAATAAACACTACCACCAAAAATAACAGGAATTAGCAATCATTGGTAGTTAATATCTCTTAATATCAATGGACTCAATTCAGCTATAAAAAGACACAGGCTAAACATATAAATATAAAACCAGGATCATTCTTTCTGTTGTATATAAGAAACAGAACCCAACCTCAAAGACAGACATTACTTCTAAGTAAAGTGTTGGGGAAAGATTTTTCCAAACAAACGGACCTAAGAAACACATGGGTGCAGCTATCCTAGTATCTAACAAAAAGGAATTCAAACAAAAATCAATCAGAAGAGATGGAGAAGGACAATTTATACTCATAATAGGAACAATTCATCAAGATGAAGTCTTCAATCCTGAACATCTATTTCCCAAATACAAAAGCACCCACATATGTAAAATAAACATTACTAAAGTTTAAATTGCACATCAAACTCTACACACTAGTATTCAGAGATTTCAATGCCCTATTCTCCACAATGGACCAGTGAAACAGATAGGAAGTAAACAAAGAAAACAGAGAAGTAACAGATGCCATGACTCAAATGGGCTTAACAGACATCTAAGAATATTCCACTCAAACATAAAAGAGTATACTTTCTTCTCAGCACCTCATAGAACATTATCCAAAATTGATTACAAAGTTGGTAACAAACATCAATAAGTACAAAAAAATTGGAATACCACCTATATATTATAGGATTACCATGGTTTAAAGTTAGAATTTAACAACACTAATTACAAAAAGCCTACAAACTCATGGAAATTGAACAGTGTTCAATTGTCAATTGGGTCAAGGAAGAAATAAAGAAAATAAAGACTTCCTAGAATTCAACAGGCCTGAAGGCAAAATGTGCCCAAACCTATGTGACACTATGAAAGCAATGTTGAGAAAAGTTCATAGCACTAAGTAACTACATAAGGAACATGGAAAAATCTCACATTGTGACCTAACAGCACACTTGAGGGCTTTAGAACAAAAAGAAGCAGACTCATCAAGGAGGAGTAGATGACAGGAAAAAATCAAATTGAGGACTGAAATCAATAAAATAGAAAGAAAGAACCAATGAAACAAGGAGCTGTGTCTTTGAGAAAATCAACAAGATAGACAAACCCTTATCCCAACTAATCAAAAGACAGAGAAGAAACACCGAAATTAACAACATCAGAAATGGAAAGGGGAATTCAACAACAGGTGCTGAGGAAATCCAGAGAATCATTTGGTCATATTACAAAAACCTGTACTCCACAAAATTGGAAAATATAAAAGAAGCAGATAATTTTCTGTATAGGTACCACATACCAAAATTAAATCAAGACCAGGTGAAAATTTTAAATAGATCTATGTCTCCAAATAAATAGAAGCAGTCCTCATAAGCCTTCCAACCAAAAAAGGCTCAGGGTCTGATGAGTTAAGTACAAAATTCTACCACAACTTCAAAGAAGATCTAAAACTATTCTACTCAAGGTGTTCCACATAATAAAACCAGAAGAAACATTGCCAGCTCTTTTTATGTTACTACAGCTACCCTGATACTGAAAACACGAAGAGACAACTGGTGTGGGACAATTATATATTCTGTCAATTATGTTTTAAATAAACACTGATTGGCCAGTAGTCAGGCAGGACAATCAGACAGGAAGTAGAGGTGGGCCAATAGGAACAGAAGAATTCTGTGAAGGACGAAGCCCATTACTCTCCAGTAATACCCAAACACCAAAGAAGCAAGATGTGACCCGCCCCTCTGAATAAGTTACTGAGCCACATGGCTAACACAGATAATAATAATGAGCTAATAATAGGCTATATAAGTTATAAGAGTTAATATAAAGCCTGAGTTAATGGGCCAATCAGTTTATAACTTTGTAGACTTCTGTGTGATTTTTTGGGGGGCTAAACAGCTATGGGACCTGGTAGAAGGACAGAAACCAGGTAGGACAGAAATCTCAGTCAACAGAATGGCGCCCATGTGGACAACTGCATCCACCTAAAACCTGAGAGGGCTTGGGAAATAATTCTTGACAGAAAGGAATAGAATAAAGGATGGCTTCTTGGTAGCAGCAATTTCTTGGATCTGCTATGCTTGCTAGAGACAAGTGCTCACGTTTAAGGGAGGCTTCCTGACTCAGCTTTAGCTGCAAAACCCTGCAGCTCTTTAAGAGGTCCTGCCACAAAACATTTAAATGGTGTTTATAAAAGCTGACCACATGCTTTTTGGTTTTATGGCATAGCAGGAAAAAAGCTGCACCATTTTAAAATGCCAGCTTTCTGGGCCATCCAGTTGGTACAAACTCTGACTGTTTGAGGCAGGAGGTTTGGCTCCAGAGAGAGCATTTGAGTGTTGTTTGTGGACACACTGTTGCAGCTTGCTTTCTGGCAAGGACCTTGAAACACTGTAGAGTTGTGGCAATAAACATGGCTCTGTCCGGTACCTCTGCCATGAGGCTGGAATCTCAAAAAGCTAAGGAATAGGCTGGATACAGCCATCAAAGCCATCGCTTTAATCTTCTCCATATTGCTTAGCAAATTAAAGATTCATGTGGTCAGAAAAAGAGAGAGAGATACAGTAAAGAGAGATTGAAAGTCAAAGAAAATCTCTAAATGTTTTATAGTGTGTTAAAAATATGTGCAGGTGTGGGAGAGAAAAGAAAAAGTTTAAAAAATCTTTTAAAAAAGAGAGTAGTTGGGTGTGGTGGCACAAACCTTTAATCCCAACACTTGGAAGACAGAGGCAGGTAGACCTCTGTGAGTTCAAGGTGTGGTGGCACACACCTTTAATCCCAGCACTTGGGAGGCAGAGGCAGGTGGATCTCTGTGAATTCAAGGACAGCCTGGTCTACAGAGGGAGTTCCAGAATAGCCAAAGATATACAGAGAACCTGTCTCAAAAGGCCAAAAATTAAAAGTAAAAATAAAAGATTAGAGGTTAAAATAAAGCCATGTAAAGATGAAAAATACACAGAGTCTGGATACTGTATGTTATTATGCTATCTTTGAATTGTTTGATTGCTAAGGAAGAAGCAACAGCTGCTAAAAGATATTTGTTTACAAATGCTGCTGAATTAACCCAAGATAGGTATTTTGAAAATGCCTTGACTTCAAAATTGAAGTCAAAAGGTATGTTACTTTGGAGAAGAGGTTTTGCTTTTGTTTCCACAGGAAAGGAGAGTCTGTGGATTCATTCTGAGTTCAGAAAAATCAGGTTTGATCAAGGAAGACCTCCTGAAATCTCTGTTAGCCCAGATGTCTGAGTTCTATATCCAGAACAGATTCAAGACTGCAGCCTGAGATGATCAAGCCTCACAGGATACTCCAGTTAGGACATGATCATAATTCTAAATTTTCTTTAGGGCCTCCTAAGATTATCAGTGCCCCCAACCAGCAGAAAGTAGCCTGGAAAACTATGCCCACATTCCTAAAAAATGGACTATGGATGCTCTTGTTTAAAAAAAAAGAGGGGGAAGTGGTGTGGGACAATTTTATATTCTGTCATTTATGTTTTAAATAAATTCTGATTGGTCAGTAGTCAGGCAGGAAGTATAGGTAGGACAACCAGACAGGAAGTAGAGGTGGGTCAAGGAGAACAGGAGAATTCTGGGAAGGATGAAGCCTATTCCTCCCCAGTCCTGCCCAGCACTGAAGAAGCAAGATGTGACCTGCTCCTCTGAATAAGGTACTAAGCCACATGGCTAACACAGATAATAATAATTGGCTAATAATGGGTTATATATGTTATAAGAGTTAATAAGAAGCCTGAGCTAATGGGCCAATCAGTTTATAACTTTGTAGACCACTGTGTGATTTCTTTGGGGCTAAATGGCTGTGGGACCTGGAGAGAGGACAGAAACCAGGCAGGACAGAAATCTAAGTCAACAGTCAACCAAGAAGGAATATTACAGACCAATCTCTCATGAACATAGGAGCAAAAATACTCAATAAAATGCTGGCAAACCAAATCCAAGGAACACATCCAAAGAATCATAACCATGATAAAGTTGGCTTCATCCAGAGGTGTAGTGATGGTTTAACATATAAAAATATATCAATGTAATCCATCATATAAATAAACTAAAAAAATATGATCATCTCATTAGATTCTGAAAAAGCATATCACAAAATCCAACACCCCTTCATGATAAAAGTCTTGGAGAGATCAGGGATCAAGAAACTTATCTAAACATAATAAAAACAATATAGAACAAGCTGACAGCCACAATTAAATTAAATATAAAGAAACTCATAGCTATTCAACTAAAATCAGGAACAAGACAAGACTGTCCAGTCTCTCAGTTTCTATTTAACTTAATTCTTGAAGTTTTCACAAGAGGAATAAGGCAACAAAAGTAGGTAAAAGGGATTCAAATTGGAAAGTAAGAAGTCTAACTTTTGTTCTTTGCAGATGAGATGATAATATACGTAAGTGACCCCAAGAAATCTATCAGCTGCTAAATACCTTTATTTAGCAGGATATAAGATCAACTCAAAAAATTAAGTATCTCTCCTACAAACAAATGATAAAGAAGCTGAAAAAGAAATCAGAGAGACAGCACCCTTCACTATAGCCATAAATAAATAACATAAAATATCTTGGAGTAACACTAACCAAAGAAATGAATGGCCAGTTCCACAGGAACTTTTATTCTTTGAAGAAAGAAATTGAAGAAGAAGATACCATAATATGGAAAAATCTCCCATGCTCTTGGATAGGTAGGATCAATATAATTAAAAAGCAATCCTACCAAAAGTAATCTATAGATTCAATCAAAATCCCAGCACAATTCTTTACATGCCTTGAAAGAAAAATAATCAATTTCATATGGAAAAGCAAAAAGCCCAGGATAGCCAAAACAATCCTATACAATAAAGACATCACCATCCATAACATCAAGCTCTATTATGGAGCTGCAGTAGTGATAACAACTTTGTATTGGCATAAAAACAGGTTTACGGATGGAATCTAATCAAAGACCTGGATATTAATCCACACACCTATGAACACCTGTTTTTTACAAAGAAGGTAAAATTATACAATGGAAAAAAGAAAGAATCTTCAACAAATGGTGCTGGCATTACTGGATGTCAGCATGTAGAGGAATGCAAATAAATCAATATTTATCCTCTTGCCCCAAACTCAAATACAAATGGATTAAAGACCACAACAAAAAGCCAACCACAATGACCCTGCTAGAAGAGAAAATGGGAAGTAGCCTTCAATGCATGGGCACAGGAGACTATGTCCTAAATATAACACCATGAGTCCAGTCACTGAGAACAAAAATAAATAAATGGGACCTTCTGAAACAGAGAACCTTTTATAAAGAAAAGGATGCAATCAATAAGAGAAAAAGTAGCCTACTAAATGGGAAAAGAACTTTACCAATCCCACATCAGGCAGAGGACTGTTCTCCAAAATATATAAAGAACTCAAGAAATTAGACATCAACATTACAAAGAACCCAATTTAAAAAAAATGGGATAAAGAACTAAATAGAGAATTCTCAACAGAAGAGTCTCAAATGGCCAAAAGACACTTAAAGAAATGTTCAACAACCTTAGCCATCAGGTGAAATGTAAATCAAAATGACTCTGAGACACCAAATTATACTAGTCAAAATGGGTAAGATCAAAACCACCAATGATAGCTTATGCCTAAGAGGATGTGGAGTAAGGGGAACATTCCTCCATTGTTAATGGGAATCCACACTTGTACAATCAATCAGTCTGGAAACAGAAAATTGGAAATCAACCTACCTCAGGACCCAGCAATACCACTCTTGGGCTTATAACCAAAAGATGCTCAATCATACTACAAAAACATTTGTTCAACTGTATCCACAGCAACATTATTCCTAATATCCAGAACATGGAAACAGCATATATGCTCCTCAACTGAAGAATGGTTTAAAAAATGTGGTACATTTACACAATAGAGTACTACTCAGTGGTTAAAAAAATGACATCTTGAAATTTTCATGCAAATGCGTGGAACTAGAAATAACCATTCTGTGTGAGGTAACCCAGACCCAGAGAGATGAACATGGTATGTACTCACTCATAAGTTGATACTAGCTATAAAGCAAAGAATATTGAGCCTATTGTTCATGAGCTTAGTGAATCAAAGAAGCAAAGGGAACCCTAAGAAAAACAAATAGATCCACCTGGAGAGGGGAAATAGACAGCAATGCCACATAAATTTGAGATCATGAACATTTGGGGAAAGGGGATGGCAAAAGGAGAAGATGAGAGGAGAAATTGAGGGGTGAAGAGAACTTGAGGGAGTGGGATGCTTGAGATGGAAGAAAGACAGAGATGAGAGCAAGTAAGGAGGTATTTTGATTGAGGGAGCCATTATGGGACTATCAGGAAACCTGACACTGGAGAAATTCCCAGGAATCCGTAAGGATGACCCCAACTAAGACCCTAAGCAATAGAGAGGGTGCCAAAACTGGCCTTGCTCTGTAGTCTTGAAGGGATGTTGTATTTTGTCAAAGGCTTTTTCGGGATCTAATGAGATAATCATGTGGTTTTCATTTTTCAGTTTGTTTATATGGTGGATTATGTTGACAGATTTTCATATGTTGTACCATCCCTGCATCTCTGGGATGAAGCTGACTTGATCATGGTGGATTATGGTTCTGATGTGTTCTTGGATTCGATTTGCCAGTATTTTATTTAGTATTTTTGCATCAATGTTCATGAGTAAGATTGATCCATAATTCTCCCATTTAGCAATATCTTTATGTGGTTTGGGTATCAGGGTAATTGAGGTCTCATAAAAAGAGCTTGGCAATGTTTCTTCTGTTTCTATTGTGTGGAACAATTTTAGGAGTGTTGGTATTATATCTTCTTTGAAAATGGTGTTGAATTCTGAGCTGAAACCATCTGGTCCTTGACTTTTTTGTTTGGGAGACTTTTGATCACTGTTTCTATTTCGTTAGCAGTTATAGGTTTTTTAGTTTGCTTATCTGGTCTTAATTTAATTTTAGTTAGTGATATTTATCAAGAAAGGTGTCCATTTCCTTTAAGTTTTCCATTTTTTTTGTATAGATTTTCTAAATATGACCTGATGATTCTCTAGATTCCTTCCATATCTGTTGCTATGTCCCTCTTTTTGTTACTGATTTTGTTAATTTGGATAATCTCTCTCTGCATTTTGGTTAGTTTGGATAAAGGTTGGTTTATTTTGTTGATTTTCTCTAAGAACCAACTCTTTGTCTCATTCTTTATATTTTTTTTGTTTCTATTTGGCTGATTTCAGCTCTCAATTTGATTATTTCCTGCTGTCTAGTTCTCTTGGATGAGTGTGCTTCTTTTTGTTCTAAAGTTCTCAAATGTTCTGTTAATTCACTAGTGTGAGATTTTTCCAGTTTCTTTGTATAGGTATTTAGTGCTGTGAACTTTCCTCTTAACACTGCTTTCATTATGTCCCATAAGTTTGGGTATGGTGTGTGGTGTTTTTTATTGAATTTTAGGAAGTCTTTAATTTCTCCCTTTATTTTTTCCTTGACCCATTGATGCTTCAGTGAGCATTGTTTGATTTCCATGTGTTTGTGGTCTTTCTGGAATTAGTGTTACTGTTAAATTCTAGTTTTAAACCAATAAGATACATGGAGTTATTCCAATTTTTTTGTATCTGTTGAGGTTTTCTTCTTACCAGATATGTAGTCAATTTTTGAGAAAGTTCCATGAGGTGCTTAGAAGAAGGTATATTCTTTCATGTTTGAATGGAATGTTCTATATGTCTATAAAGTCCATTTGAGTCAATCATATGTTAGTTCCCTTATTTCTCTGTTAATTTTTTGTCTGACTAACCTGTCCAATGGTGAGAGTGGAATGTTGAAGTCTCCCACTATTAGTGTGTGGTGTTTAATATATGATTTTAGTTTTAGAAGGTTTCTTTTATGTATTAGAGTGACCTCATATTTGGGGGCATAGCTGTTCAGTTTTGAGATTTCCTCTTGATGGATTTTTCCTGTGACTAATATGAAATTTCCTTCTTTGTCTCTTTTGATTTATTTTAGTTTGAAGTCTATTTTGTTAGATACTAGAATAGCTACACCAACGTGTTTCATAGGTCCATTTGATTGAAAAATTTGTCAATCCTTTACTCTGAGGTGATGTCTGTCTTTGAGGTTGAGGTGTGTTTCTTTATGCAGCAGAATGATAGAATTTGTTTTTGAATCCAATCAGTTAGACTGTGTCTTTTTAGTAGGTGAGCTGAGCCCATTTATATTAAGGGATATTAATGACCAGTGACTGCTATCTCCCATTAATTTATTTTTTGCTGTTGGTGATGTTATTTTGTTTGTTTTTCTATTCTTTGGGACTTTCTGCTGTGAAATCATCAAATGTCTGTGTTTTTATTGATGTAGCCAACTTCCTTGGATTGGAGTTTTCCTTCTAGTACTTTGTGTAAAGCTGGGTATGTTGCTACATATTGGTGAAATCTGGTTTTGTCATGAAATATCTTGTTTTGTCCTTTTATGATGATTGAAAGTTTTGCTGTAGTAGTCTGGGTTGAAATCTGTGGTATCTTAATGCCTGTATAATGCTTTACCAGGACTTTCTGGCTTTCGTTGTCTCCATTTAAAAGTCAGGTGCAATTCTGATTGGTCTATCTTTATATGTTACTTGGTCTTTTTCCTTTGGATCTCTTAATATTCTTTTTTCTGTATGTTTAGTGTTTTGATTATGCAGCAAGGGAACTTTTTTGTTTTTATCTAGTCTATTTAGTGTTCTGTAAGCTTCTTGTATCTTCATAGGCATTTCTTTCTTTATGTTGGGAAAGTTTTTTTCTATGATTTTGTTAAATGTATTTTCTGTGTTTTTGAATTGAACTTCTCCTTCTGCTATACCTATTATTCTTAGGTTTGGTCTTTTCATGGTATCCCATATTTCCTGGATATCTTGTGTTAAGCTTTTATTATATTTAATATTTTCTTTGACTGATTAATCTATTTCCTCTATTGTATCTTCAGTGCTTAAGATTCTTTCTTCCATCTCTTGTATTCTGCTGTTTATGCTTGCATTAGTGATTCCTGATCAAATTCTCATGATTTCTGTTTCTATAATTCTTTGACCTTATGTTTTCTTTATTGTCTCTATTTCAGTTTTCAAGTCTTGAATAGCTTCTTTCATATGTTTGATTGCTTTTTCTTGGTTTTCTTTAATGGATTTGTTGATGTCTTCCAAGATTTTGTTTGTCTTTTCCTCCACTTCTTTGAGGGAAATTTTCATTTCCTCTTTAGGGGACTCAAACAGTCTCCTAAAGTTATTTTTTAGGTCATTTTATTCTGCTTCATTTATATTTGGTTGCTCATGTCTTCCTGTTGTAGGGTTACTAGTTTTTACTGGTGCCATGTTGCTCTTTGTGGTGTTGCATGTGTTCTTACCTTATCTACCCATTTTTTCCTATGATTGGTGTAGTTGTGGCTGTCTGTGACTCTGGTGATCAATCTTCCAGGTGCCAGTGGAATCAAGGGTCAGATGGTTGCTCCTCATGGTGCAGTCAGTGCCACAGTTCCAGTCACCCTGTTGTCACTCCATGTTCCTGGAGGCTGCTTGATGCTCCTGGCATTTGCTCTGCTCCTGTGAAAGTCACTATTTCAGGCCTACTCTATCATAGGTTGTTGGCTCAGACCTGTTTCTGTAAATGTCCCTGGTCTGGATCCACTACTGCTCCTGTGGAATTCTCTGTCTCAGGCTTGCTCTGGTCTAGGTTGCTTGCTCAGTCCTCTTCCCATAAATGTCCCTGGTCTGGATCCACTCCTGATTCTGTGCAGTTCACTTGTCTCAGGCCTGCTCCTGTTGAGTTTGCTGTCTCAGGCCTGCTCTGACCTAGGTCTCTGGCTCAGTCTTGTTTCTGTAAATGTCACTGGTCTAGATCCACTACTGCTTCTATGGAGTTCACTGTCTCAGGTCTGTTCTGACGTAGGTCTCTGGCTCAGGCCTGTTTCTGTAAATATCCCTGGTGTGGATCTACTCCTGCTACTGTGCAATTCACTGTCTCACAGATAGGGTTTTCAAGGCAGGGTGTTTCAGGATCTATGGAGCCAGTCCTAGAACATGTTCTGTAGACCAGGCTGGCCTCAAACTCACAGATATCTAACTGCCTCTGCCGTCTGAATGCTGGGATTAAAGGTGGGGGTCACTACCTTCCGGCCTAAAAAAATATTTATCTGATATAATTTGGCTATTATTTCTTTGTTTTTCCATTTTATATCTGTTTCTCCAATTTCTCATTTAAATTTATCTCTCTCCTAAAGATAAAGTAAACTTCTTGTAAGTAACATACAGTTACACCATTTTAAATATTTTGTTTTCTTGCTGTGTGCATTTTATTTGAGAATATATTCTGTTTACTTTGAAAGGAATTATTAGTAAAGGTTTGGCTATTGTGAGCATTGTTCACCTTATTTATGTCTTTCTTCTTCCTTTGTTTTCTTTCTTTGTTCCTTCTTTCCATTTCCTAAAGTTACACACTGTAAAAACAAATAAAGAGAGCTATCAGCCATTTTTCCAATAGACACAGTCATAGAAATCTTCAACCAATGAGTTGAAAAATGCATTGAACAACACATTGAAACTATCACTTTCCATTCCCAAGTGAGTTATTCCTCCTACATTCATTAAAGTGATATAGTAAGTAAAGAAAATAAGGACAAAAATGTGGTAAGTTCACAAAATTAAACAAGGAAATTTTATAAAATTCAACACCTCTTTATAAATAAAAAGTACTGAACAATTTGAATTAGAAATGATGTAAATTAAATTAATGATGATTTTATATATATATTTTTAAGAGCAGGCATTTTATTGAGTATGAATCCCATGAGAGCTTCTCTTCTATTCTTTCCATTAAGGAATTTTACTGTTTATAAATGCCTAAAAAAGTTCCTATGATTTTTACAGTATTTCTTTTGAGTTTATGTGGTCTATTCTGGCAGTATGTTTTGCATCTTGGTATTTTTTATTTGATTGTAGATTTTTGCATTTTTTTGTTGAGATGCTTATAATTTTTCTTGTTATTAAAATAAAGTGCTTGAAATGATAGTAGGTTAACATGATCATATAGCTAGGAATAGTAATAAATATAAAATATACTATTTTTAAAATATCACCTCTCTAAATTTGCCTGCATTGCTTGTCAACATACAAGGTGGTCATTATTAATTTTATTTTTTCCAGTCTGTATACTGTATACATAAATGAATAATTTATGATGATATGTGACTTTTAGATTAATTAACTCTTGTTATCATGTAGAGTTGGATATTTCTGATTGTCATATATTCTCTCAGCTTTAGTTGATATGTGAATATCCTTTTCTCTCCATTTCTAGTGAGTAGCTTTTCTAGGTACTATAATCTCAGTTTGAAACTTTATAATTAATTTTTCTCTTAGTTCTCTAGCAATCTTATTTCAGTCTCATGGGATTAAGGTTTCTATAGAGAAACATGCTTTCAAAGAACTAGGACACCCCTGCATGTCATTTCTCTCTTCTTCTCTTGCTTCCTTGGGAATCTTATTTCTCTGCTAAACTTCTTGCCAGTTTGTGTTGTGGTTTCCTTACAGTTTTGAAGCTTCTAGTATGAAACATTATCCGAATACTGAACAAACAGATATCTGTTCCAGTTTTAGTATTTAACAGTGCTCATCTGTACAAAGATTCTAAACAGATTGATCTCTAAGTCTACAGTAATTTATTTTATTCCTGCACTCATTTACAAGGTGTGTTATTTAACATTGACATATTTTTAGGACAAGGTTTGTTCCAAATTTGTAGTTCATATATTCTTCAAAATGTCTCATTATAGTTACAACAAACAAACAAGAAAACACCTTATATTCACAATCTTCTTTCCATATTACAGTAAACCTTAATGCCTATACTATAGTCAGCAGTTTCTAGGCAGGTATTTCTGTGTCTGCCAGTATATATGCCAAATTGCAATGGATAGATCAACTTCTAACTTCTATGTTATTCCTATAGTCAGTAATTCCACAAAGCCATGCCACTGTCTGAACTCACAGTCAATGTAAACCAGGATATCTCTGGGGAAGTATCAAGACACACACTGCTACAGTATATTGTCTGTTATGTACATCATAACCTAATTTTGTACTGACTACAAGTCTTGGAAACTGGGAATTGTATGCAGCCTTGTACTGTCAGTGCTATTTCATCAGTGCTGCACACAGGGATACCTGTCAATAACTTTTGTTAGCATCTGCCCAGTGTTAGTTTCAATCAGCTGTCATCATATACAGAACAAAGTCCTGCTTCTGCTACCTTTTAATGTCTCAGAGGGATATTGTTCTGTGAACTGTTTCAAAAATAAGGGCATAATTAGTTAAGGTAGTCCTTTGTCTACCTAGGATGACATCTCGGTTTCATAATTACAAGAACATATATTGTATCATTAAGACACAAAGCCTCCCTTATACTGACAATGAAAGAGATTGCTAGTATATCTTTCTTGTGACATGTATATAGTGTATCTTTCTGGTCATGGGAAGACCTAAATTTCCATCTGGATGTTATGATATAATAGTAACTGTGATAGCTATGATTGGGAATATGTATTAGCCCTAAAGTTGGGACATACCTGGATCTCACACCTCAGGTCTGGCAGAGTTTCAGTGTGGAGTGTGTCCCAGTACCAGTCAAAAGGTTGTAATGGAGTAAGCCAATGATCTCCAGTGAGCTAGTGGAAGCTAAGGCTCTGCAAGCTCTGGTTTTTCTGAGGGGCTCTAGACTCTATGTGGTGATGGGCCTCAGTCTAATAATCTTTCATCTTTTAAGACAAAGACCCATGCTACCTCTTGTGTCTTCTTTTCCATCATTTATGCTTCACCTGCAAGCTCTGCTCTACCATGAGGGAAACATGGTGGAGGCAATTTCTTTGATACTGTATGAACAGTCATTGGAGCATAAAACAAGGCTTTTAAGCCTGACAATGTTGAACTTTAGGGTTGTACTTACACTTGAAGCACCATGTCAGATCTGGTGTTTATTACATTCATAGGACTTTACTAAATTTTGTTTCTTTCTTCAGGCAGGAGGCATCCCAAGATTGCAAAGGAATGCCATAGGCAAACCTTTCTTTCCTGCTTTCTTTGTCACATATTCTCTTTGCTATCCTCAGAGCAGTTTTTACAGTTTATCAAATGATTTCCTTTTCTCTTGTAAAAGTGGTTTATTGATTGTATAATTGTTCAAATTTGTGTGAATGTTTTTGGGCAATTATTGTAAGATCGATTCAACCACTATCCTGTTTCCCACCTGAAACTAAAGATTGTATGTATAATTCAGGATTGTATACACAAGTATATGAGCAGATTCACAGAGACCACCAGGTGTCATGTTCTATCAATCCTGAATGTCCTTTGAGATTTGGAATTTCACTGAACTTGGAGCAGGGCTACCTGAGAGAAAGCCTCAAGAATGCTCCTGTCTCCGCTTTCCACTATTTTGAGGCTACAGGCACACGTGGACACCTTTTGATGGATGGAGGTTTGAATTCAGGTTTCATGCTGGTACAAAAGCCATTATTATTTGTTGAGCCATCTAGCTAGATCCAGAATGTAGAATTTTAAGCATTAATAAAATAAAGTCAGTTTACTTTCCATTGATGGTTGACATTTTCCATATGAGGAAAGATGTTCTTGTTTGCCAGTATGATTTTCTTTCATTCATATATTCTTTACTGTCCTCAGATTTTGAATTTTTCCAATGGTTTTCTGTTTAAAGCAACAAAGCCTTCAGCAGTGACCATGATTATGAAAGCACTTGGATTTTAAAAAAAAAATCCTTATAGATATGTTGCAATTCTATTAACCAGACAGTAATATTTTAGAAATTTTTCACAATGTCATTTAACATATTTGACTATAGAGCTAAAAAATTCTATGATGATTAAATGTCCACTTGCTTGTACACTGTTAAATTTCTAAATGATGCATAAGACATTCCATTATGCTTTAAAGTAGTTTACAGATATGGGCATGAAAACTTAGAATTGTATGTGTTTCTTCTTAATTAGTGATCATAAAAATTTCTTTCCTGTATCCCACCCAAACCTTCACCACTGCTTTTTTATTCTCCTCATATTCTAGAAGTAAAAGTAAACAAGATATCATAAGCCACTGTTTAAAGATTTTATTCAAATGTTTGAATGAACTCTTATTTTTTGTTTTCTTTTCTAATAGTAATACTGTATTTATAAATTCTATTAATATTCCATGTTTGTTTTTACAAAAGTTAGCAAAGTCAAGCACAAAATACATGTAATTAAGAAATATGTGTGTCTATAAGGTATTCCATAATTTTAGGCATTAATACAAGTCTTTTATTATAGTACCTTAAATTTTAAAAGATTTTTATTCAAATGAGCTTACATAGTTACATTTCATTAAATGTCAAATATTTCCAGCTTTGTTTTACTTACTTTAAAAGTTTTAGCTATGAAAGGATAGTGAAGAGAACAGGACCAGCCAACAACCCAACTGAGAGAAGGATTCTCTCTTAAGAAATTCATTTAAGACTCCATCTAATTGAACCACATACAAAACGACTTAGTTTCGAGAGATGAATATCAAGCTTTATGGTATTCTAGACAAATGCCATTTGCCCGTGCATGTATGTTTAATGTATTGTGTACAGTTGGAAACAGGAAGAGAACATCATGTGACTGATTGATTTTTGAAGTACAGTCAATTTTTATATTGCCAAATTTGTTTTGTTTTATAATTTCCTTTTTTACTGTTCGTGAATATGTCTTTTCTCCTTTAAAACTTTTTTCTTAACTCCCAAGGGCAGCACATTAAGATTAATAGTTTATATCTCAATTGTTTATTTTCTAATTTGTCAAAATTATCTAGTCCCTGATAGACATGAATTAGTGATATTATTTCCTATAACATTGATAGAGCAGTAATTTGGAGATATGTCAAAAAATTTTCTGAAATTAAGATGGAGTATATTACTCTTTTATATCCATTGTTAATTTGTTCACATCATAAGACATCACTGCATATTACTTCATTTCTCCAAAGTCAACAGAATTTCATCGGTAACAGGAATTAGTAGAAACACGGTACAGATACCATGCTTCTACATAAACTCTGTGTTAATGACTGTGTAGGAACAGACTCAGATTTTCCCATTTGAAGTTTCTAAGTAACAATGATGGAGAAGCACACAATAAGAACTGTGACCTTATGCCACTAACATCACCTCATCTATATTGCTGCACAAGAAAAGTGCATTTATTATATAACGTTGGATTCTGTAATATACAGGGCAGGTGAGACATTCTGAATCCTTGTATAAAACGAAATCTTGCTGAAAATGATCTTGTCTAAAAAGTGTCTTTTAGCCAGTCAATAAACATATTCACGTGGAAACACATGAAGCAAGTTTAAGCACTAACAAATAAATTACCACATTTCTAAACTTCATAACTCCTATGTTGACAACTTATTTGCTAACTCTTAATAATTCAGTTTAAAATATTCATGAGATCCAGACCTTTTCAGGGAGAAAAGGTGATTATTATTCACAGGCAACTTACAATGAGTAATACTCTGTAGAAATCAATTATATAATAAATCAATGAATGCTGGTCATTTATTTGAGGCCATAGATTCTATGTCTGTTGAAATATCTTACCCAATTATCATTTTTCTCAGTGAGGCATTTGATAAGAACTGGAGTGCATAATTGAGGATTGAGACTTGCCAAGGATTTGAAAACCTGATTTCCAACGTTGCCAATTAAAATCAAATTGCTTTGTTTAAAAATAAAGATAAATGTCTCTCTAAACATAGAAAATTCAGGAATTGCTGATAACCTATAAAAAGCATTCAGAAGTCTTAGGCTAGAAATACAGTGAGTTCTAGGCTATCTAGTACAATACAGTGATCATCAGGCCAGTTTAAACTATTACTAAGAGCCTTTCTTAGAAGAAAATTTAGAATTAGGAAATACTGTGAGATAAGATAAATGTATGAACTTATATGCTGTTAAACATTACAGAGGTAATAAGTGAACATTTTTTTCCAATTACTGGAAGCAATGTGCACCTATACTTCTATAACAATGTTAATCATCCCTGCTTATAAAAATCCCCAGTGACTTGCTTCTCCTGGCTTCTTAAGTGACAGAATTTATATTCTTGTACTTTTTCTCCTGATATTTTGTTCTTAGCAGAGACTTAATAAATACTTGCTAAACTGCTAACCATAAACTTCATTAAAATTGTATAAATGAACCTTAAAGATGGGATTTTAATTTTCATCTCTATCAGTTAATTTGAAGTCTGACAATATGCAGAGACCATAAAACCAAGTAACCTATGCCATAAAGCACTCACATTCTTCCCTTCTGTGTATAGGCTGCTATCATTCAAGTTCTCTAGCTGTAATTTTCTTCATGTAGATTTACAGTAGAAATACACTGGTGAAATAAAACCTTTCAACTGTGCAAGCATTATGAGTATAGATCATATGACAGATTTAGAAAGCATTAATTATTCTTTTCTAATTGTTGAGATTAATATCTAGGTAGCTGATTTGAGACATAGGGTGCTGACAGAGATGAAGCCTCTGAAATAAGCTCAGTGGGGACTGCCTGACACATTGCACAACAACTGCATCACCAGCCATAATCACTTCACCCAGATCATTTTAATGATGCCAAACTTTAGGTCATGGAAAGGGAGCAGCACACAGCATGTCTCTGCAAATTGCTGTCTTCTTAATCAAAAGAAATTATAACTCCTTAGAGTCTTCTTTTTCTGGAATTGAAAGTGCTGCTGAAGATTTTATATCTCTGGAACTCTACAAGGAAATATTATTTACATTTTATTGACAGATTGGCCAAAACTAAGTCAGATTTATGGGTAGCAATCATTACTTTCCAGAAAAAAAAAGTTACCTTCTCCATATGTGTCTTCTTTAAGACATTTCCTTTAGGCTCCATCTAGTCAAAATTTTCACAAAAGTCTAAAATGACCTTATTAGATATTTGTTTCTTTCTCTGATCACCTATTTTAATAAGCCATCCCCTGGTTGTGCTTCTGAAGTCACATTGCTCTTTGTTTTTCCATAACATACACACTCTAGTACCCTGTTCCAACATTAGTTATGGTGATGCCTTCATCCTGGAGATCTCCTAAATCCACTTGTGACTAGCAATGCTTATCTTTCATGTCTCAGTTTAGATGGCATCTCTTCTCTGGTTTATGTATCTGGCATCTATACTTTTTCTTTCTTTCTTTCTTTCTTTCTTTCTTTCTTTCTTTCTTTCTTTCTTTCTTTCTTTCTTTCTTTCTTTTGTTTTTTCAGGACAGGGTTTCTCTTTAGCTTTGGAGCCTGTCCTGGAACTAGCTCTTGTAGACCAGGCTGGCCACAAACTCACACAGATCTGCCTGCCTCTGCCTCCTGAGTGCTGGGATTAAAGGTGTGCGCCACCACCACCCAGATCCTACTTATTTTCTTCTTTTTTTTTTAGAATATAATAAGTTTATTTTTTTTCCATTCAAAAACATAATTAAAGAATGGAAAAAATAAAACAAAACAATGTATGGAAAAAAATATTATACCTCTTGTTGTCTTAAAGGTATGATCATAAATTCCTAATTTTTTCCATTTCTCTTCCTATATGTAATTATTATTAATTGGCCATTTACCTTTATTTTTATCAAAATGGTAAAAATCTGCTTGGCCTTTAAACTTTTTTATATTTTTATGATTTAATTACATCATTTCTTCTTCCCTTTCTTCCCTCTGAACCTTCCAGTGTGGGCTTTTCCTTTTAAAAACTCTTTTTGGGTTTGGTTGGGTCTATTATTTATTTTTATTTCATTAATACTATCGTGCCTTTCTTCTTTTTTGACTTATTATAGCCAGTTGTTTATCTAAACTCTTCAATAAAATGAACATATGATCATTTTTAATTCAAAAAAAAGAAATAACATTTTTTCCTTTCTTCCCCTTCTCCCGGTCCCCTCCCGCTACCCCCCACCCCTCCTCCCTCTCCCTTCTTCCTTGAAAGAGGGCATGGTGCCCTGCCCTGTTGGAAGTCCAAGGCCCACCCCCCTCCCTCTCGGCCTTGGAAGGAGTGCATTCAAAAAGACTCGGTTCCCAAAACGATAATACATGCAGAAGAGATAGGTCCTGGTGTCATTGTTTTTGGGTTCTCCATCTGCCTACTTTCGCTGCCACATTCAGAGAGTCTGGTTTGATCATATGCTCATTCAGTCTCAGTCCAGCTGGATTGGTGCGCTCCCATTAGTTCAGGCACACTGTCTCAGTAGGTGGACCAGCCCCTCACGGTCCTAAATTCCTTTCTTATCTTCTCCCACATTCTGCTCTTCAACTGCACGTTGGGGGCTCAATCCATTGCTCTGATGTGAATGTGGGTCTCTGTCTCTATCTCCATCCATCAGATGAAATTTCTATAATGGTGATCAAGATAATCATCAATGTGACTATGGTACAAGGCTAATTCTGGCACCCTCTCCTCTGCTGCCTGAATACCTAGCTGGGGACATGCCCGTGGACACCTGGGATCCCCAGGGCCAAGTATCTTGCCAACCCTAGAATGATTCTCTTAATGTAGATATCTTATTTCCTTCTCCAAAGTCCACCTTTCCTCCATCTTCACCCTCCCACTCCCGCAAGCTCTCCCCAGTCCTTCTCCCTTCTCCTTCCACCTCTCCCCTTCCCCTGCTCCCCTA